>JAGDQP010018655.1:0-36197 GCA_022664845.1 Lepisma saccharinum
TCAGGCTGGGGAAGGTATTGCACAGGGTCTTTCAGCCTTTCATAATTAAAACATCCCGGCATCGCAGTTTCAGATGCATCATAATAACGAACTGAATTTTATTTATGGCCTTTAGACATCTAAAGATGAGGCCGCAATAGGAGAGTGGAAAGGATTCAGGAAGGTGTCGGCTACGGCGGCTCCGTATCATAATAACGAAGTTCGAATACTGGGTCTTTGAATCTGCAACAGAAATCTCACGAATCCATTGGACCGGACATCCGAAACCGAAAATCCGGATTTCGGATCCGGATCTGCCATCCCTATTATATACGTATCATTATCATCATATTAAGCCGTTAAATATCCACTACTGGATGAAGGCCTTCCCCTTTTCTCTCCACATACCTCTATCTCCTGCTATCATCATCCAAGTAGCTCCTGGAAACGCTTGATTTCATTTACTCATCTTGCATTTCGACGTCGTCTCGGTCGTTTCTTTTGTCAGTAGTACATCCGTTGTCTATCTTCCATCTGCTCGTAAAGCTATATGACTGGCTCATCTCCACTTCATCCTTTTCACAGTCTTGATTATATCTTCTACCTTTGTTTGTGCGCGAATCCATTCATTTGTCATTCCTAGCATGCATCTCCCCATTCCTCTTTGTGTGACTCTTAATCTTTGAGTCGTTTGCGTATTCAATGTCCAAATTTCACAGCCGTACATCATTTCAGGTAAGACACAATCTTTACGCTTGATACACACTGGTAGTTCGCCTTTTAAAATAAAGTGTAGTCTTCCAAAGGAGCTCCAAGTCATTTTGCATCTATTTATTTCATCACTCAACTTGGCATTCGATTTTTGAGCTGCTCTAGGCAAACATACTCTTCAACTATGCCTTCTGTCTCTCCGTGAATCTTTATTTCCTTCTTTTCAGTATGCTGATTGCATTTTTTTTTTTTTAACTTAAATTCGTCTTAAATCATATTTTCGAACTCTCATTACACAGCTTTCATTCTGATTTGTAGTTCTTACGTACTTGAAGCAAACCGGATTATATCATAAGCAAATCGTAGGTGATGAAGATATTCGCCATTGATCTTTATTCTAACTTCATACTAGTTTAAATTTTGGAACACTCTCTCCAGGGTCGCTGAAAATAGTTTTGGAGAAATTGAATCTCCTCGCCTTATCCCTTTTCCAACTATAATTTCACTCTCTTGATTTAGTCTAATGACAGATGTGGCAGTAGAGTAAATGTTTCGCTGTAACTTGATGTATGCATTTTCGATGTCTTGCTGTTCAAGTGATTTAAGTACTGTTGCCAAGGTAACCGAATCGAAGCTTTTTCAAAATCTATGAATCCCAGATACAGTGGAAGTTCATATTCATTAGTCCATTATGCTAAATCCACGACAAAATCCCGCTTGTTCCCTACCCTACGATTCAAATAACTTTGGTTAACATTTTGTATAGAACTAGCAGTAAACTAATAGATCTCTAGTTTTCGACGCGTTCTTTGTCCCCTTTCTTGTACAACAAAATGATAACGGCATTGTTCCAAATTCTGGGTATTTCTCTCTTCCTCAGGCACATCGAAAATAATTTAGCAAGTTCCTCTTTAATCTTTTCACCTCCCCATTTAAACATCTCTGCTTTGAATCCATCTTCTCCTGGGCATTTTCCATTCATTTCTCGAAGTACTTTATCCACTTCTTTCTTTATTACGTCTGGAACTTCTACATCATTTTCTTCTGAATCTTCTTTTCCTAGTTCTCCTTCGGACTAATACAACACCCTTTTAAAAAATTTCAAATATTTTTATAGTTTCTTCTTTTTTTCTGGTTACGGCCCCGTCTGGTCTCTTAACTGCAATTATTTGCTTCTCCCTATCATAATCTGCTGTTTGGTTTTCTTCAGGCTCTTGTTTTCCTCGATTGTATTTCTAACAAGATTTTCGTTGTATCTTAGTACATCCTCTCTTTATTTTCTTCCTTACGATCTTATTTAGTTTTACGTACTCAATCCTCTTTATGATTTTCCTCTTCCTTTATTTCCCTCCTTTTCTTCATCAAGAATTTAGTTACTTCTGAGATTTTGCTCTCCTTTTTCTTTTTGATACCTGCTATTTCCTTTGCCGTTTCTCTTATTATCTCAGTGAGTATTTTATTTCTGCTATTGATATCTTCTTTGTTTTCTAACTCTTCCAAGGCACTGAATTTGTTGCTTAGTGTAGTTCTATCTCAAATGTCTGTGTTTCCCAGCCACATCTAAAGGGCGCGGTTTTCCTCTGACAAGCTTCCACCTCTCAAGACTGGTATTTAGTTTCAATTTATATATCTCACCATCCTACGATCACTTGAGATTTTGAAACTGTTCAGAACAGACACATCTTGAAGAATTTCTCTATTATTCGATCAAATGTAGTCTATTTCGTTTTTAGCCCCATTTGGGGCTTCCCATGTCCACTTCCTCTGTGGCGGTTTCTTGAAAAATGTATTGAAAATGAACACTGTTGACTTCTGAGAATTCCACTAGCTTGTCTCCTCTCTTGTTTCTTTTGCCAAATCCAAAGTTTCCCACCTTCGTGCCAATGCTCTACTTAGTTCCTACTTTTGCATTGAAGTCTCCCATTACAATCTTATAATGTGCTTTTCTTCTATCCAAATCTCCTGTATCTCCTCGTATAGGACTTCGTTTATATATATAAAACCGGAGGAGGAAATCGAACTCTCATACTGTTACATAGAATGTGAAAATGATACAGGAAGATTTCTCCACGCGGTACAACCATCACGAGTTAGTACAAGTTTGGTTTTTGAATATCGTCGGATCGTCAACAGACAATGAGAAACGTGACGCTGAATATAGAAAACAGAGAGGTCAGATAACTATAGACCAAATTTTCACGAACCACTCTCTGACGACAGATCTTAAATTGATACCAGCGTTTTCTAATGAAACAGTACATATAAGGAAGAGTGAAAAAAAAATAATCAAAATTTAAGGAAATCATGTATCTCGTCGTTCTAATTCAGGCGTTCCTTGGTTTCTTTCAATCACACCAGACAAATACAAGAATACTATCTTGAAATAAAGCCATTAACTTACATATCCTTCTCTCACGCACAGATTAAAGGCACTGCAAAAAGTAGACTGTTATCTACAGATGTTCTAAAGCCAACTAAATTTTACGAACTTATATATAGATCACAACAAAAAGGATAGAATGAATAAATCGGTAATGCCACGTAGAAGCAGGTTAAATCAAAATTGGTTAAAATTGAGTAAGTTTCGGTTGGTAATTCTCGGGACGTGGGGGAGGGGAAGATGTAAAAAAGCAATAATAAACAGTGGGGACATAGCAGTCCAGAATTGTACTCGGATCTGCTCTAAGAGTGTAGAGTTTCTTTTGCTTGTCATGTAAAATGATTACTTTTGACTTAATCCACTTTTTTATGCACCACAGGAACGTACTAATACTATTAGAATCAAAATCCAGTTTAGACACACATATGAAAATTAAAATATATTGTAAAACCAGCTTTGTATTAGAGATGCTCGGAACCGGAATTTCGGAAAGTCGGTATTATGAATTTGAATTTAATTTTTAAGGCCTTTAGCCTCAAGGTTTTAAGGAATTTTGGCTCAGGCCGGATGGATGATGATTGGTGGAATGAAGAAAGAGAAAGAAAACAGGAGAACCCCGAGAAAAAACACGCACAGTGTTTGTCCACCACAAAACCCACATGACACGAGCAGGGATCGAACCAACGACCCGACGCGTCAGAGGTGAGCGCAGTTTGAGAGGCTGTATGGCAAAACCTCGAGAGTATTCTCGGCACGTTCGCAATATTGTATCTACTGAGCTGGGTTTCCGTGTAACTACAGGTTTCCTTGACTCAAAATGACATTACTATATGAAGTACGCCTACATTTAACACATGTGCACTATGAAGGAAGAAAGATGGCGACCCTTGTCTGATCCATAAAAAAAAGTTAGACTTTCTCCCCAACTTTCGCCTCATGATATAATCACGCATTCTGCTCAGGGGAAGTCACAGAACTGATGAGATGCCTGGTGCGTTACCATAGTAACGGATACATTCGCGGCGATGCCTACGACGTGATCTTTGCAGTTCGCAAAGGTGGAAATTTATATTACAGGGGTGGAGATGAGATCCACAACAAAAAGGGAAAGCGAAGAAAGCGATTACAGCAAATTCACTTACTTCCACCTGCCTTACTCTAGATTAAATAGCATTCTTGCTCATCATTTTGAAAATAACATCCATAAAATGATGGACCTGACATAAGACTGTCCAAAGAATTTAAACATAACTCGAACTACACACACACGCACACTTTATAGTTTGACCACATGCCTTTAACAACGCTCATGACTAGGAAGAGAATCATACAGAATAAGGAAACTAATAGTAGGCAAATATAAACTATTCGTTTTCGAAAGAGTGGCACATTACCAATTATTTTAACAAAGAACTTCCTATTCAAATACGAAGTAATAAAAATGTGTAAAATATTACACTTGCAAGGTACATTCGCCAAGTGTCTCGCCGAGATTTGTATCAATTCGATTAACATGCAAAGTTCTCCGCGACCCACTGTGTATTGTACTAATTTTAGCAGCTCATAAAGGTAATTTGAATATTTATGAGCCTTCATATCGTAAAGTATTATTACACTCGGAGACAAAATCGGTTTTATTTTCTTTGGATAGAACTAGACATGAATATGGGCATATGCAAAACAAATTGGATCAAGTACTGCTTCTCCGACACATGTTACACATACTGTCAGCCATTTTGGATCCGTCATATTGGATGTAAGTTATTTTTTCAAATGGGAATAGGCAGACGTGATACACGAAATTCGTGTAAAATTTTCGGCCTGAGCCACAGTTGTCTGAAGGTCTTAAAATTAATTAAATATGTATAAAATTTTCACAGAAATGTACTGGTGTAGTTAGTTTGACCGTATTTTGAACAGTTTTAAACCAAAAACAATAGGCCTCTTCTCGACGCCAACATAAACGTGTATACCAACTTTTAACTGAATCTGTTAAGTTGTACTTGATTTATCGTTGACGAAAGAAATTCTGGATACACACACACGTCAATACGGAAATGGCATTTCTTTACGTTTTAGTAGAGGCGGTAAAAACCCAAATCAGGTCTTAACTCGATTTAGGAAATGTGACCCTAATACAATACTTTCATGTTATAGTATAACATTGAAGTAATAAAAACCACACATTAAGAAACAATTATGACACCATTGTTATAAAGAGTTTGTTTATACCTACAGTAGAACCGCGGTAATCCGACCTCCGATGGTTCAACTCCTCGCATTGATCAGACTATGACGGAGGATATAGGAAATATGGCGGATTTCAGCACTTGTACTTGAAATACTACGTACATCGTTGAGTCAGTTAGGGTGACACTTAACCAGTGCGTTCTCGTGCTTTACTTTACTACTATTTATTGTTAAAGCAGTGATTTTTGACAAGGTGAATAGACTGTTTTTCTAATTTTTCTTAATTATCAAATGGATTTCTTAGCACTTTAGTGCAATGTATTAAATATTTTTGCTCATCTAATAATCCGACTTTTCTTGCGTTCGGACCACGCTTTCAGTCCCAAAGGATTAACGGGGTTCTACTGAATTATTTTTTTTAGTTAGAAATTGTTTTCATTTTTTAAAAAATATCAAAAACGTAAGCGTAACTGATGTTACTCTTCAATGTCCATTCGCGGATCCAATATGGCGGACCGTGTGTGCCATATTTGTTAAAGATGTATAACTTGGTTTTATTAATACTGCATATGGCAGCATTCATGTTCTTTAATATGAGAAATCTAAAGAAATTCTCGTATCTAAAGAAATTCAACGAGTGATTCCACATTTTTCATGAAGCAACTTAATATTATCGTTGGTCTCTCATATTCAGAAACTTGCAAACCGCTAGAAATATTGTTAAATTAACTACACCAGTGAATTACTGCGAAAATGTTACATGAATTTGATGCATCACTTCTATCTATTCCCATTTTAAAAAAATAACTTGAATCCAATATGGCCGACGGTGTATGTAACATGTGTCAGAGAAGAAGTACTTCATCCAATTTGCTTTGCATGCATGTTCAGTTCTATCTAAACAAAATAAAACAAATTTTGTGTCCAAGCGTAGTTTACGATAGCATTCCGGATATATGAAGACTCATAATGCAAATTACCTGTATGGGCCACTAAAATTAGCACAATACACAGTGGGCCGCAGGGAACTTTGTATTTTAATCGATTTTAAACAAATCCCGGCGAGACACTTGGCGAATGTACCTTGCAAGTAGGGATTACACTGAAAATAAATAGAAAATTCTAGCGAAACGACACGACTCGTCTCGAGCGAGCCCACGGAGACCAGATTATGCTCACAAATAATACAGTCTAGGATTCAACGTGTCCGATATGGAATAGCCAAGAACAGAATGAACATAATTAACCGACCACTTAAGATTCCATCCGAGAATTCAGTATTTTGTAGTCAAGGTAATGGTAAGTTTCATTAAATCAAAGCAATGGAAAGATATATATAGCCTAATAACAATAACAAATCACGGGAAGATACTGTAACGTTTCGCCATGATAACCACATAAAAAGCAATAACTAAATGTAACGAATAATGTTTTGAATTTGACTTTCATTTATTGTATTTAAGCAACTATGGCTCGGATCGGGGCTGGAAAAACATATGGGAAGGAAGTTGGCCAGGGTACGGCTTTTGGAGACGAGTTAAAAGGTACTATCCCGGCATTAACCTTGTGTAGCAAGAAAAGAACTTGAAAAA
The DNA here is from genome assembly GCA_022664845.1 of Lepisma saccharinum. Lineage (NCBI taxonomy): Eukaryota > Metazoa > Arthropoda > Insecta > Zygentoma > Lepismatidae > Lepisma > Lepisma saccharinum. The sequence goes on from JAGDQP010018655.1 coordinate 6,853, forward strand.
CCTCAGTAAGAACCCAGAACCTCCTTAATGCAAAATCAACTTTCACGGCTGCTCGGTGAATAACGTTGTGTTCAGTGCTCTAAGCGAGTAATCCGATATTTTCACGGCCTTGCACTGTTTTCAGTGCAAACCAACAACGTTGACAATTTATTTAAAAATAATTATTTAATGGTGGCTTCAAATTAGGATAATTTTAAAAAAAAAACTGCCTTGGTCATTTATTCAAATTGAAAAGAAACTGGAACGTCCATGTTCCCACATAAATACGTCGGAACGACTAACAGCGAACATTTATAAGTAAAAATGGCACATACACTTTTGTCTATTGACGCTCAAAATTGAAACTCCACAAAGAGAGGCTATCGCAACATTTGTGCCTTGCGGTTTTCAACTATCTGAAGTCTAGTACACAAAAGACTGTTTCTTTGCCTGTGATGCCTAAAGGTTTCCCAACATAGAAAGTTTATACAAAGGATTTATTGGCTGCATCAGTTATTGTAGTTAACCTGTTTCTCAATATGGTTCCATATTATCTACTGACTTTAGCCAGCAGCTTGCTATTGAGGAAGCAAATTAAATTGAAAAAATAGAATATAGAAGAAATGGGTTTATATATATATATAAACATACATGTATGAACAGACAAAATGATAACATAAGTGAAAGGCACGTTGTCTCTACTCAACACCGATTATCTTGTCTGAAGGTTACACAAAGCAATGATCAATATTCAAGCTTCATGTTGTACAAAGCAACGCATCATCTTGCCTTTGAAATGCTAATTAATTACGTCTTCTCTTTCAAATGAGTAAGCCGTCTATTCTAGAACTGGAGCGTCATATCAAATACCCTCCAAATAATAGGCGACTGAGACGCATTCATTTGTATTCCTCTTACAAAAACCTATACACAATGACGGATAATATTAAATTATTAATTTACATGATAAAGAATGAAACTTATATTTTAACTTATTTCAATCAATCATAAATTTTATATTTTAAATATGTAGTTTCTTCCCATCACGCCAATCATGGTAGTATAGGCAATAAAAACTAAATGTAAATATAACTATCGCAGTTTGGATTGACCAAAGTAAAGCTCACATAACTCTCAATGTTTCCTGGTATTTTGTACTTCTTGTTGATCGAAATTAATCATTGTTGTTCGTCTACAATTACAACCAATTTTAAGTGAGATCTTGTGTACATATAACTCAAATTCTATGACGTTTTGTCTGTACGTTACACAAATCCACACCCTTGGACCAACCTGCACTAAACTTTACATAACTCCTGCATTTGACCCCTGGACAGACTGTAGACCATGTCTGGTTCTAGAATTTGACTCGGGAGGGTATTTTGATAGTTTTGGGTTTCTTGATAGCGAAGCTATTAAAAAGGGTCGGCATAATATAAAAATATTGTGGGTGTCCCTATCCTGAAGCACCCAAGACGTCAGTGTTGCCAACGTATTTTCTACAAAAACTGTTTCAATTACGTTAGACGTAGCAGCACCAAACTTGGTATAAACATTATTCCACACAATAAAAAAGTACTGACCTCAAGGACTGCAGTTGTCAGCTTTGCCACCCTATTTTATAAACAGAAAAATGTTTGTCTGAAATACAATACTATCACGGGACCGGAGCTTTTGGGATTGTTAGTAGAATTGCAACACTGACTGCGTAATTTCTGGATTGAACTGGCAGCAATGTCACATGTGTAAGAGACGATCCCTTGGAAACCCTTACCGAAAAGCTACAGGGAATATAGCGGGTGGGCAGTGGCGGATTAACGCACAGGCACGTGCCTAGGAGCGCCCAAGAAAAAATACATTAAAACAAAAATCAGTTATCGAGAACATCGGTCTTTCTTAACAAGAATCACTTCATAGGCTTATTTTATAATTTTAGAATAAAGAACTAATCTAATATTGCACTTGCACTTTATTCTTTAAAAAAGCGGTGCAGTTTAGATGGCAATAAGCGTCCCGATTTCGTTTGCTGAAGCGCGAAGCGCCCACCTGTGTATGCATATCGTATTCGATTCCTCTCTATTTTCTAGCAGATTAAAAAACTAAACAGCCGGTGTTATCGACTTGAATTCATCCAACCTTTGGAAGACAAATGAACAGAAGAAATTGTGAAAGAGTTGAAAGAAGCCACGTATTATTCCATCATAGTTGATTCCACACCTGATATTGCCCATACAGATGAGCTCACTTTCGTGATTCGCTGTTCTTCCAAATGACGAAACAGGGAGCACCCAGGACACAAAACTGAGAAGTTAACAGATGTCATGCTGACAGAAATTTTTAATCTGGGACTTGACATAGATGTTAATCATTTGGCAGAATACATATCCTGTTTTACACATTCCCTAAATCTTGTAGGAACGTGTGCTGATGAGTTTTGTCGTGACGCTATTGCGTTTTTTTGGTTTACTACAGAACCTAACTTCTTCTCAGCCTCAGACAAATTCTACTAAAACCTTTGAAACCAGGATCAACTGCTGTGAAAAGCTTACCAGCAACTCGTTGGTCAGCAAGTGCAGATGCGTGTAAAGCACTTTCCACAAGCTACAGTGAAATCTATGCAACTTTGGAGGAAACTGCTAGATACAACAATGAAAAACCGCAAACTCGCAGTGATGCTGATGATTACTGGCGAAAACTACAACAGTTAAAGAGTCTGCATTGATGTGTACTATCTGGACAAATATCATGGAGCGATTCGATGCAGCCAATAAAAAACTGCAAGCAAAAGATATTGACGTGAGTGAAGCAACAGAAATAACTGCAGGGTTGGAAGCAAATTTGCAAATTATTCGTACGGAATTCTATACATACGAAGAGGAAGCAAAGAACATTAGTGGATGCGAGGAATATCTGCATGAGAAGAGATGGGGAAAAGTAGGAAAGCTCCTCCCAATGAAACAAAAGAACGAGAACATGTGTTTACAGGAAGATGATGATTCCGTGTGGAGACATTTAACGCAGTTGTGGATTCCCTCATCTCTGAATTGTGCAGAAGAAAAACAAAAAGCATAAGATAAATGAAAAATTTAGTTTTCTCGCATAAGTGGATAATGTGGACTGTGAAACCATGCGAGCAAAAACGAATGCGTTGGTTCTCCAATACAAGGATGACTTAAATGACATATTCTCGGATGAATGTGTTCATTTCAAAGCTCACTTTAAAGCATGCTTTGAAGTGTAGCCATCAAAACTGCATCTGAAATGTTGAAAAACCATCTTCCCTAATTAAGACATTTACCTACGAATATTTGTATCTGCGCTAACTTCGAATTGTTCACGGGAAAGATCTTTTTTCTGTATTAAAACGTGATATGAATTACTTGCGGTCCAGAATGCGCAATGAAAAACTTAGTAAAATGTATATAGAAATCGAACTGTTCAGAAAGATACACTTTGAACCAGTTGTTTATTTGCAAACGCTAAAGCCAGAAAGAAATGTTTTATTCTGTAATAAATATCTTACTATTTCTAGTACCTGTTGATGTTTAAAGATAGCGATGTCCAAATTATAACATGTAAAGATGTAGTCTATAAACACTGTAAAATTCAAAACGTCATAAAAGTTTGTTTTATGTAATGTGATGAACGGAGTTTTTATACCGATATGTTTATACTTTAAACATGTGTTTTGCAGGGGTGCCTGTGTTACATGAGAAGTGCGTAGGTGTAAGTGGGGGGTGGCTTACGTCAGCGTGCCTATGGGCACCAGAAACCTTAATCCGTCCCTGTGAGTGGGGGCTCTATTCCTTATATCTATCATCCGGCATTTGTCTAGTAAGACTAAGGAAAACTTCAGTCAGGTGTCCGGATGAGTGGTACACGAACCCGCGCCAACTCTTCAGTGGTTATCCGAAGACAGCAATTGTCACTAAAATACGGCGGGTGTGTGAACAATACGTATATCTAAAAGGCTAGGAGTTTCCTTTCTGCAATACGCCAGGAACTTTCACTGGTTTAAGTGTCAATTTTGCTTTAAATGAAACCTGCTGACCTACAGATTTGTCATAAATATATTTTTCGTTTTTAAACATGATGATTTCTCTGTGTTTAAACAATACGAAGGTCTAAAAAAAAAAATATTCCGTGACTTCTGGTCTGCTAATATTCTAACAGTGACCTCTGCTTTCATTCGATAACCACGAGCAGAATTAAAGAGAGAACAAGCCATATTTTGTTACTGTATCAACGTCAAGTAGTTATATACTTGAAAATTATTCGTTAATTAAAACTATGCTTATTTTCTTTCTTTCCGCGTCGGGCGGACTGCAGATTAATACACTATACCTCCTATACTGTACATGACGCAACTGTTTACCTTATCAGTTTACCACCTTTTCCCTCGACGGTAAGACAAACGAAGGGCACATTAGCTACTGTATCTCCATACCAGCACTTACGACCTAAATGATTCAAGAGGTAAATCGAAAACGAATTAAACGAAGCGGAATGATATAGAATATAGATACGGAATGTGGACGTAGTGCACACTCTTATCTGAGATAACCCTATCTTATCCTGTAACACACAACTCTGCTGTTCTGGTTGTATTTAACATCATTAGTGTTCTTCTAAAAGTGGGACGTTCTTCAAGGCCTTTCCATTTACTCCGATCTTGTGGTTTCCTTTTGATCTTACCCTACGATGTTTCTTAACATCGTCGAGTTCCATTCTTCTTACTTTTCCTCTTGTTTTTCAACCATAACTTAAACTGAATTATTTAGTACTCACTCTCTATGCAACCAACGTCGTAACCAGTATCGTTCGTTCTTTGCTTACTCTTCAAAACGTCTTCACTACGAGTCTTCTGTGTCCAGCTCTATGTCCACGTTTCGTTTCGTAGTATTTCTTACTAATACAATAATCTAAACAAAACATCGATCTTCTCAAGTCTGTTCATCGGCAAACAACACAACTATTCTTTGAATCCGTCTATTACTATTCTCATATTCACACTGCATATTCTCATTCACAATACTTCCAGATACTTGAGACCTGTTCTACTTTTGCTCTTCCAATTTTGAAGTTCACTGCAGTTTCATTTGTTCCAATTCATCCCTTTCATTTTCTTCACACGTATCTCCATTTCATATTTCTCCCTTCATTCCGTTAAGTGATGCTACAAACATTCCCTGCAAGAACAACCATATTGTCTACAGATCTACGTTTACTTTTCTTCTTCTCCAGTATTGGATTATCTCTTTACAATTTTCTTCTAGAAAGAAGGCTATAAGATCCATTGCATGGTGTGCTGATACTACTGCAGTTTCTGAGTGTGCAATAGAGGAGTTTAGAAGCCCACTATTCAAATTAAACGACAATGCATGTCATGTATTATATGACTTCAAACTACCCACCCTCACACCCTGCACATTCTTACATAATTGTCAACATCGTGAGTGTCGCTTATTGTACTATTCAACATGGTCACATGAAATTCACTGAGTATTCCAGATCACCATTAACTGCTCCGTACACAATACGCAACGCTAGCAAACCTTCCCTTTCGAAAGTCCAAATTGTTAAGTGTTTCGCGTTTGAAATGTTTATCTTAAAACAACTTAAGCATTCTCCTAAGCATAATAGTGACAGCTGTCAAACACTTTCATTCACGTGAAACACAGCTTCGTCTGAAAAGTGTAGTTTGCGATACCGAAGTTCGTTGTTTTCACGTTCTCTTCAAAAAAGTTTGCAGAGCCCTGCTTGTCAAAATCATCCTCGTTCAGTGCGTGGACTCGAACTTGTTTGAAAATGCGGTAACACTCACGTTTGCATCCACAAGAAACTGGTTTGGGTCATATTTAACTCACGCCAACGGGACGATTTCCCTGGTTTTTTGCTGAACGCTTTCAGACCGACTGCAATTGCGGCTACATTGATGCTCCTACAAGGCCTTCCCGGTTGTTTAATTCTGTTGATTCTGCCCGTTGTAAGCAGTAGTTTCATTTCATCTACTTTCCGACTGTCGACGAAAGCAACATGACATTGAAATCACAATCGTCAATCTCGAAGCCTCCCGATCATTCCGGCACGCAACTACAAATGCTGCAATGGTAACTTCCTGATGCACACTCAACGCCATCTTGGTTACTGACGTAGGTAAATGCGATTTAAATCTGGCACGTGACTTCCTCGGAAAGCGGAGTTTCAGATACCACTCATTAGTTCCCTCTGCAACAAAAACCACCAGCAATAGCTCTCACGTGTAGCACCTTTCTGACTCATCCTGTATACTAAATAAAGTGCTTGAGAGACATTTCTGTCTCACTCCTTGACCAATTTGCTGTTTGTTCCATTTAACTGTCGTCTACTTTCAACATTGGTCTCTGATTTAAATATATGTTTCCTGTAAGACTTTGATTTTCCATTCCACACTTGTCTTCCCCAACGCTTCGGATTCCCCAGTTATTTAATTTTCTAATCAATATTCCACTCATTAGTTTAGATAGTAAACAGTCCGATCCTATTTCCGAGCGGTCAAATAAGGGTAAACTGTATTTGTTAAATATTGCAAGAAACTTGCTCGTTTCTCCCTGAATATTTTGGGTTTGCATTACATTGCGATCACATCTGAAAACAAGGGCATCTTTCATCAAATAACTGAGCATCATTATGTTCACTTTGAACCCAGGTTTCACTAACCCCTTACATCATACGACGATTTGTGGTGGACAAACACCATGTGCGTGATTTTCTCGACGTTCTCCCACTTTCTTCGTTCCACCTATTTTCCCATTATCATCCATTCGGCCTGAGCCAAAAGTTGCCTAAAGACCTCAAATAAAATAAAATTAACACGATGACAATACATTACAAAAAATGTACACTGGTCTACCCCCGCAGTGAGCGAGAAGTCTGATAGCAAACTGTGAAAAACTTTTCACCTTTCTCTATGTATCTGTCCTGTTGTTCTAAACAAATCAATGGCGTCCCTCATTCTCTTTCCCTTTCAAAATCCAAACTGTTCATCTTCAATTTCTGCATCATTTACAACGACATTACAATAAAGTTTAAGGCCAATGGCTCCCGCAGTTTCTGAATACTGAAGTTCCAGCAGCATACGTTTACAGCCAAACCTCAAGACAGCTCTTTACATAATAATAATAATAATCTTTAATTTCAGAAATTCCTCAAACTTCACAAAAATGAATTTAAAAAGCAGACGAAAATATCACGTTACCGTTGAACGTAAACTTGTCTGCCAGAAAGATCAACTCAGTAACTGATGAGTCCTTGCTCTTAATTGGAAAAGAATGCATGAATACAGAGACACAAAGAAGAAAAAGATGAAAGCTGTTTGTAGCTGGCATCACTGAGCTTCAACTATGTTAACAAGTCTTTAAAAATGGAATGTTTCTCAGCACGGTTCCACTATTCTTTTACTGAACCACGTGATAGGCATGGCAACCTTGGACATGAGTTCATGCTCTAGGAAGAAAATTGCTCCTCCTCCAGACTCGAAGCCTTTTAAACAAATCTATTCTTTCTTTACATATGTCATCTCTGTCACTCAACTAAACTTTATTTTGCGAAGCAACCAAGGACGAAATGAAAGAGCGATGGAACTGCTAGTATGAAGCCATCTGAGCGGAACTCACTTTCATAGGTCAAAGATCTGGATGAAGTTGGAACACAGCTATCAACAACCACAGAGGAACATGCTTCCGTTTTATTACTCTTCAAGATTTTTTAAATGTGTTACATTGCATTCAAGGTCTCCACTGCTACAAGAGTCTGTGGTCTCCAAATAGTACCCTGCAGTACAATAACCTCCTATTAAATACTATCAGCCTGCTTAAATTATCGGGTCAGAAGGCTGAATTGGATTTGTTACATCATCTGTGAAATTGACTCAACTATTATGTTCAACTTCACACGTCCTTAAAGTACAGCATTTGGAATTATAATTTTAAAAGAGGTTTAAAATGTAAAATATGTAATACTTCGCTCTGCAAAAATACAAATAATTTTAAGAATACGAAAAGAAGACAATACTTTTAAGAAAAATATGGCAAAGAAAATCATAATTTTACACGAGCACAAGAATGGGACAAATATGGTAAATTAGACATTAAGAGGGCTTCTCGTTTCAATCACCCCATTTTTAGCATTTTTCAATTTTTTTTTTTTTTAAATCGCACTACAACTTACAAATTACTATAAAATACAATAGATCTTGTCCATTGATGAATGATACGTTTTCAAAGATTATGACGTCATTATTTAATTGGAAGTCTCAGCACTCATCAATCGACAAGATTTCGAGATCGCTGTCCATTGTATTTCATAGTAATTTGTTAAGTTTTAGTGCGCTATGAACGTACATATTTTATAGTACTCTTAGTTTTTGAAATATTTTTAAATATGTTAAAAATGGGTGGTTGGAGCGAGGAGCCCTCTTAAAAGGCCTCAGTACTTATTACACTGAGTGTGTGTGGTTTTTTTTTTACTTTTTTTTACGATACTGGACAAACGACACGCAAATTTTGTAAAGCGGTCCTAATAATACTTGCGAATGTGTATCAAATGACTACCCGAGATTTCCGTAGGCACTGAGGCCTCTTAAGAAAAAAATAGTGTGTCCAGTCATTCTGTCCCAAAAGTGTCTGCACACGACATTGAATTTACTACTAGCATTTCTCCAAAACTAATTATACCACTTATTGAAGTACGAAAAGAAGTTTAAAACGTGGAAGTTAAGTTCTGTTTACCTGCACTGAAATCTGTATAATTGACGTAAAACGAAATAGGGGGAAAACCTGTTTGCATTGAACCTTAAATTATTCACAAACATAATCGTAACAAAAATTTATCACAAAAGTCGATTATACCAAAATAAATGGCGATTACACCACACAGAAGGAAATGAAGTTAGTTTTAATGAAATGTTATTAGCATTACAAACTTACAGCAGAACGTAATAAAATCTCAAACCACTGGAGAACGGGTAGACCTCATCTAATACAACTACGTTCTATACGTAAGAAATATATTGTGGAGCGGTGGTTCAACCGTAAATTCAAATTCAATTCTTACTTCTGTTTGTTCTTACGTATTTATCAGGCCCGTATCCAGCCGAAAACTTTAGGGGGGCTAGGCAAAATTTAGCGGGGAGCTAGTCGATATATTAAGAGATTTAATCCACGCAGGGATTTTCATAAGAACGTGTGGTTGCATAACAAACAGGAGTAAGAATTACATACATTTCAACGAACGTTTGCTGTACTTTTTATTAGAGAAAGAGGCTGTCATTACCCCGTTAGATGCCAGTGATTTAGTTTGTCATCTGTACTCATGAGGAAAGTCGTCTTATTTGTGCTTATTTCTACCCATATGGCCATATTTACTCCAGAAAATGTATGGGAATCCCCTACTTCCATTGGGGAGTCCCTTGCGCATCCATCGCGTAATTTTGGATTATGCAGTTATATATAGAGCAGGTTTGAAGTCTTTGAGGGTACTATGCCACTCAGTTCTACTATTTATGGTACTGGAATTAAACCAAGCCTTAGCGTTCATTTTCTCACACTTTCGGCAACCTATAGCGCCGAAATGAAGCATTTGTGCACCCTCGATTGTCTACTTTTTCTCCTTATTTTTCATGTCACGAATCTCGTGAGGTAGGTTTGTCGTTGTTGTTTCTCAACACCCTGTATATGCTCGCACTAGCTCGCCGCATATATCGCACAGGGCTTTCGCCAATAAGGCATGATCACGGAAAAGTTAAAGACAAAGGACTAAATATATCAGATGTGACCCAGGTCAGTCACTAATCAACATCTTTTGAAGGGGCACGGGTCATGATAGTTAAGGGAAATAAGCTTTCCTTGATCTGATAAAGCATACGAGCGAATATATTGAGCAAAATTATAACACTATTATTCAAGAATGATTTACAAGAATGGAATTATTATTTCCAAAAGTTTAAGATAGCTACGGTTTGGAATCATATATCTATTTCTCTATTTAAATCGAGGCAACCAAACGAGTCTGTGTTTCTATACTAAGCTACAGTTTCGATTGAGAAACGATCTACATGTGTTTCGAATCAACTTACTTTTTAGTCTGATCATTGGGAAATCGTCACCCACATCTTCGGAATTTAATCAGCACTTCTATTCACTTGTGTGCATGGGAAGATTTGGGCTGATCTGTGTCGTTTGTTCCTAAAAGGACTTTGCGCGTCTGGAGCCCAAATAACTTTTTCTTTTTAGCTCAAGTGTTCTAGGTACAATGTTTTGGATTCTGCAGTGCGGTGTGTGTCCGTCTGTCTCTCAACTATTATGTATATATTAACAGAGGAAAGTTTTATATCTTTGTTATTTGGGTCTTTCATTTCTTTACGAATTGACAATGCCTGTTTTAGCTATTTGTAAATTTCTTTCAACTGTTTTTTGTAAAAAAATTAAAAAATATATATATTATTTCATTTTCTTGTGTTTTTAGTCAACATTTAAGGTTATTTACCTCGTCATATTTACTTTGTAATGCACATTCTTTTACTAGGGCTTTGGACAATAGGCACTTTTCTGCTGCAGGAAATGCATGTACGTATATGTGATTATAAGGTTTACACGATTAATGTACACAATTTAGCCATTCTCAAGACGCCTAAATAATTTTCTAGAGAGTTCAAATTTAAAATTTGTAGGTTGCTTTCAGGTATGCTACTGTTCATTTGTCAATTGAATTTTATATTCTGTTTGATTAACTGATGTTTCCAGGCGCTCTCCTGTTATGTTGAACCAATGTAGCCTTCACATTTTTAATATATTTTATTTATTTAATTTTATTTTTAATTTGAACTCGGTTTTATATTATTTAACTACTCACTTGTACTATTTGATTGCACGTAATTAAACAGCAGCTTAATCCTTAGTTATGGCTAATAGTAAATGTTCTCTTTGTAATAAGTGTGACGTGGTTGTTAGTAGGTCCTTTAATAATTATCTTTTATGAGGATTTTTTAGTAGTTCACTTTCGGAAATGACCAGGCTCCGGTTGCTTTAGGAGTGGGACAGGACAGCTTATGTCAACTAGGCCATGTACAGAAATTTTGTTTTATTCGTAGTAATTGTCATTCATTATGTTTCGTTTGAAGAACTAAAACTTTTGGAAATGACCTTAACCATGCTGTTTTCAAAAATCCATATTGTATTTCTGTCATTTTTTGCTAAGTATAACAAGTGATCAACCTGCTATCTTTTTTGTCATTTTTTCTTCTTTTTTAGCATTTTGCCTAAGCGACAAGTCCTTTCACGCCGGCTTATTCTCCTGTTTTTCTCCTAGCCGCGACTGAACTGAATACACGTAGATGTCGTTGGAAAAACTTTGTTGAACTATTTGTTTCTGGAGGTTGAGTGGAATTTCGTTCTTTTAATTTTTATTTTCTTAAACATGCATTTTTGTGTATATTTGTTTTATAACGAGTTAAGCAACCTCCATGGTGTCTCAGCTGTTTTTGTGCTTTTATATGTTAAACCATTCCTATATTTTTAGGACAAGTTTGCGAGTTCCTATGGGGGTATTAATTGTTTTCCCCATCGACTAGCGTTCGTAAAGTCTTGCTGGGTTAGTTACGCTTTTTATTAAACAAAGAATTTAAGTTGATAGTGCAGGTAGACTGCTAATTTATTGAAGTGAATACTTGAATGTTTATTTTCTTAGTATAATTTTTATATAACGACAACATAGTTTTTATGTATGTAAATAACTTCAGGTAACACTTACAAACGTATCTTGTTTCTATTCTAGTTTTATAAAAGTTGGCACGCACCTTCCGAACTGCACCCGACACGACTAACAGCCCTTGTATCATTACAAGACGTTAATTCACATTTGAATATTATTTTGTAATATATCTCCCATGAATTTGCAACTTTGTAAGAGCGTCAAGGGCACCTCTGAAATATGCTAAATAGGAAAATACTTCTAAAACTATGTATAAAATGCAGCTTTTGTGATTCATAAGAGTTACATTCGATTCGAAAATAATGGAATAGGATACACTCTACTCTCACATTTCGTACCAGTAATATAGTGCATCTGCAGCAAATTATTAAAATTTTATCAATACATATTTGACCTTCAATTTTCAAACATGTATGCCAAGTATTGGAAGGAAGGGCTAAGCTCCCTTAGCCCCCCCCCCCCCTCGCTACGGGCCTGACGTATGTGTATATTTCACTTTATAGGTTTTTCCTTTGATATGTGGACCATGCTGCGTGCAATATTTTCTACTATACCTTGTTTACATGAGATATTGAATAAAGAAAGAGACGAGCCGCACATAATTATATCACATAACACCTTACGTGAACGCACGTGTGGGCACGCTGTGAGGTTCAAGATTCCTTTGTGGTCACATTCATAAATCTCAACCTTCCAGCGCAGTCAGAAAATGCCAACAAGAGGTCAACCACTACCTTTTCAACTCACAAAATGTCAGCAGATGTCACGAAAATTGCGTTCACACGTGCAAGCAAGAAATCCCGTTTTCACCTGAATAACACTAGAATCTACAGTATATTGTTACCTGCTCCAGCTGGGTAAACCAGTTACGTATCTTTCCAACAAGTGAGACCATGGAATTTAACGCAATGAACATTTATACCCCATATAACTGTTAACGAATCAAGTACAAATCTTACCCACCCCCAAAAAAGAATCAGTAAACAACGCATTGTTTCTAAACATTTTTTTTATTATTACAATATCCAGTACGTATGAGTATATTAAAGTTGTTTCAGAATAGGGGTCTCGTTCACTCTTTTTCTTTAATAAATAGCCGCTGAAAGTACAAGAATCGTTCTTGTAACTGAGCATTACAATTTGACTATAGTCAAATGAGATCCATACACGAAAACATCTTGATCACAGTCATATGGTATTACCCTGCACCAGATCTATAAAAGCAACCAATAAAGTTATGTCGGATTTTCACGTGGTTGAACTTCACATACGAACCATACAGTTCATGACACATAACACAGGAGCAGACGTGAGGCATGTACACTTTGCATTAAAAAATTTGCGACTCTGAACGCCGTGCACTTAGGCAAACCAAATTACATCTTATCGTTAAATCGTGTCTGGCAAAGAGACCCATCTCGCTCCCTCCCTCCATCTCTTCCACATAAAAAGCCACCAAACATCATTAGCACAGATTTTTTTCTAGATATTCATGAATTAGTAAAGATGAAAGAATGAAAGCGAGATTAAAGAGTATACAGTATGTAAAATGATGCAGGGCACACAATGAAAAATGGAAACCGATGGATGTCTATCAGAGAAAAATAGCGAAAGGGGGAAAGAGAAGAAAATGGAATGAAAAGAGTAAGATAACAATGACTTTTGGATTATATTTTGTGAGGGTAATTCGACTATGTAGGTGGATGGTTTCAAAACTCATTCAGTCACTTTCAAAATGGCGACCAAAGTTGATGGTCAGATTAAATATGCTCATAATTTCCACTGGAACAGGAGCGTTCTGGCATCTCTACATACATCAGAAATAAGAACCAGCGTTGGTCCAAAGGTTAGCTACACACATGCTTTGTGCGCGTTGTTCCGGGAGCAAATTCGGTGACCTTCATTGAACTAGTAGTTCTGAATATATCGTAACATATTCAGTAGGTGTGGTAGGTCACCTTCCATTCTAGTCCACTAATGTAAATCGAATATGAAAAGAAAATGGATGATTACTATTACTCTACTGAATTTCTAACAGAAAACGCCAAGATTACAAGTCCGAACTGTATCAAAATGAAAAGTGTGAGAATGCTCAAAAGCAAAACCGACATTATGGGTGCAGCAAATCTAATATATTCAACATTTCAAACGTGAATAAAGCACGGAAACAAGCTTTATGCCAAACTGGTATAAGAAATATTTCTCCTCTCGAAACAAAAAACTCGTAGTTTCTACCAATTTCTAAAAATATAAGTTTCGAACATGCCAGTTTTCCACCTATTGCGTCCAAATAATTATAACTGCAAACGAGCTAGTGTTTATTAATAATAATTGGCGGGGATAGAATAAGCACACAGGCACAAAGAGAGACGGAATGAGTCAGACAAATACAGAAGAGAAAGGTGAAGAAGATACAAAAAGAAAAAGGCGAATGGAAAACAAGAAAACTACACTGATTTATTATTACGTTAAAGACGCACACCGAGTTTTTTCTCTGATTCACGAAAGTGATGCATCTTGCCTCTCCAACCGAATGCGAATCTCTTATTCACTTCTCGAAATAGTTACTGCCATTTTATACGAAACACACACCTGGGTAGCAATCGAGCCCAGGTCATCAGATTGAAAGTAAATTACACTACTACACACTACGCTCCACAATCGCTGTTTAACACATGTTATTGTTTTTCTTTGTAAGAATAAAAACGAGAAAAGTGGATATCTCTGGTCAATTACGTGTTCTTAATTGTGCTGTTAAGCCCATAAACTATTTTATTTTCGTAAATCGCCGTCGTCTTCTTTATAGTGACACCGCTGTTTGCAAGTAGAGGAATCTTTTCCATTATTTTAATCGATGACGTAGACAGGCATGACACGGTGCGTTGCTTCCACATTCTATAAAAGTCGACATGAAGCAAGATACTATGCGATTGTTCACGATTTTTTAGAATTCTTAGTAAAAACGCTTAGACACTAAGTGGGTTTGAACCCATGTTAACTGGTTTCCGTACTCGTAAGTCGACTACTTTACCGCTGGACCATCCTGTCAACTTCAAAAGTATATATCTAACCAGGAGTGAAAAGATAGATTTCCAAGAGGAAACGAAACACGAGACAACACTAGTTGTTTACTACGAACTATTTTTATAAATGTTCATTCATTGTTTGAACAGGGATCTATGCCTGTCACGTCTGAGTAATCACACCGCTTCGGAAGCAAAAATGAAGCCTAGGCCTTTGGTTGAGGTCCCACAATGGCTTGGTAAAACTCGGGAAAACTTCAGTCGGGATGGCCGACAGCGAGACTGGAATTAACTTCAAGTATCTGGGAAGTATTATGCGCGAAGATAGGTGAAAAATAAAGGCAAGAAAAGCAACAGCGAGAGGCTAGAAGAATAATCTTTTTTGTGAAGGGATGAAGGTGAGGAAATGATTGATGAAAAGCTTTGTGAGGATGGACACTATGAAATAGTGATGAAAAAAAGGGACGTTTCCGAAATTTGGACATGGAAGAAAATAAAAGCAATCAGCTCGACACGACAGATGCGTAATGACTAATGTAGAAGTGCTGAAGCTAGTGGGGAGAAAGAAGTAAAACTAGAGACGATAAGAGAAAATTAAAATGGTTAGGATAGTGGTTACGTAGATAACCTACTGGAGAATGCAACTGAAGGTCCCATTCGAGAAAAACGCGGAAGAAGACGAATGCTATCTTTTGACAATATTAAGATAGATAAATCACTAAGACAAAAAGGGGAAGGAAGAGCAACATCGGTACCTTACGAAAAGAGCTGAATTTACCTTCCTGTCACGTTTGCAAAATATTAAAGATATTGGTGAGAATGATCCTTGTCAACACTTTCTTGAATACTAACACGTCTAGGGACACCTTGTGTACTTGTTTGTTAGACATTAACCCTAAACGAACTTACAGAGCTTCCAAGGAAAGGGAGTACTTACAGTTAAAGTGGGACCCGAATCACTGCATTAAATGGACTTTACCGGGTTGTATTCAGAACCACGTACACAGAAAGCGAAGATGCTAACCATTCGTCCAATCGGGCCCAACAAAACATTAATGTCTGGTAAACCTACAGACTTGGATTGTCTTCACTAATAATAAATGCTGGAACCCCCGAAATTTTATTTATTTTCCAAGTGATATAATCAGAGTATACTTCATTTAACGTTGCTTATAATGCATGAAGCCTATCAATAGCCATAGTTCTCACGTTTGCCTGCCAAATTCATCAACAGATTTTATTCACTCAGCCATAATAGCTACAATAACGAATACGCAACGCGTGATGTTGCAGCAAATGCATAACAGAAGCTTTCTTTGCAAATATTAGTATTAGCAAAGTATATGAAATTGTAAGAAAGAAAAACTATGAACTAGAAAAGATTATTGATTATGCATGCATTTCGGCTGAAATGAAGGTCAACACAACTGACAAGAACTAATTCAACTTGTCTGATCCTTCCCGCTTTCTCGCAAATAACTTTCATTCAAATGCGACAAATCGATTCCCGTTCCTTGGACGACCAATTTTCAACACGACGATTGAACCCGTGAAGTGAATTTCAAATAACTCCCAAACCAACAAAGGGGGTCATTTATTACCATGAATACAGAGAAAAAAGAAGAAAAAACACAGAAAAGAAATGAGAACCCGTCTCGAGCTTCTGCTCTTCATTCGTTTCCCCATCAACACCCCCTTTTGAAAAATCACCTTGACGTCACAAAAATAAGCAGCTTTACAAATGCGCAGCAGCACACCAGCAGAGCAACTCTAACGAATGTCATCAGGACAGCATCATTTTTTCTTTCCTTTTGAACTTTTTCACTGACGTCACTTTCCCTTCATGACGTACAGCTCTCCTCTTTTCCCCCCCTTTTATTTACATATGGTCACGTGCACAGTGTCTTCCAAATCCGTAATCTCCCTTCTATGCATCTGGAATTCAAAATACTCGTCCACCTACTTTAAAAGGTCTATTTCTTTACCACACATCAATCATTCTACACAGATGAAAAGAATACAAAATTTTTGTCATTTTCTACCTGCTACTGTAGATTGAAGGTTTCAACCCTTGGGAGAGTCAGAGATGATGAAACTCTTTAGCTGAACTTTGATGTATTTTTTTACTTTTGTTACACTTCCAGTAATCTAACTTCTCTTTCCTACTGCCTAATTTATCCTCTACGATTCCTCCCATAGTGACCTCCAGTCAATTCTTGTTGTATAATGTTTGCTTGAAATACGTTATCTAGTTCCAATAGCTTCTGGAGTCATTTATTAAAGTAAAGGTCTGTTCATTTGTTAGGGCGCTATTACACTATCGCGCTTGCTGATCAGATTGCTCAACAGTTTGCTCGACGAGCTTGCTGTCGAGAACGCTTGAATATACTTTGGACTACTAGACTATCGAGCTTGCTGATCAGCTTGTTCAACGAGCCTTTCCTTGAGCAAGTTTGACGGATCTTTTGCTTCGAGCTTTCTAATAAGCTTCCTCGGCCAGACGACAAGCAAGCACGACAGTGTAATATTACCTTTATACAATTGCTTTATCTCTAAGAGTGTGTTAACAAATTACACTGGAAACTGATTTTTATGCACGATATCATCAATTCCGAACTCATATCCCACGCTACTGGTGAAAAGCTTATTAATTTACTAAACGTTCTCTAACAAGGATTTCACAATGAGGGGGTCCTATATTATATTAAACCAGTCGAGGAGTCAGGCATTGCACAGGATGATAAATAAAGCAAATAACCAAAATACCCCACCAATTAACAAGTGATTCCATTATATTGTTCAACCCTATATATATATATCCGGCCGGGAAACCGGGACAGGACCAGCAAACCAGAACCGTCGTCCCAAAAGGTTTCTACCACAAAATGGGAGGAGATCCCTTAATTAATCTTGCTAGGGTTTAAGGGAACCGACCGGGGGAGACATCTAATGTCTAATCCATACGTTTATGTCGTGGGGGCTATTAGTACAAGCAACTGCTTGGCGAACGAACATGGATGGGCTGCTCACTAACCCACATTAGCAGACAGCGTGGTGAGTCAAATGTCTGCACCACTCCTTGTTTTTACACATGTTGGTATAAGTAATACAAGTAAGGAAACAATCTCGGAGGGACTTATTGCCCAAAGGAGGGAATGCAGCTGGCAACGGCAGTGGGTCAATTGCCCAGGTGTGACTGTAGATTGCCAGGAAAACGGCGCTGCAACTGGAACGGACATATACGTGACGAGTCTGAACTGTCAATCACTTGTAGGAGAGGACAAATTAGAGAATGAACGTACAAGGATTAAGTGGGACATCACAGGACTATCAGAAGTGTCGGGAAAGAATGAAGAACAGTTGGAACTACTGACAGGCCACGCGTTCTACTTCAAAGGAACAGAAAATGGCAAACCGACAGATGTTGGCTTTATAATAAAGACCTGAACACGGATCACAGAAATTGAAGGAATTTCCGATAGAATCGCACGAGTAAAGATACACAAGAAATACAGTATGAAAGTTATACAGGTATATACTCCAACAAATTCACATCCAGAGGAGGATGACGGAAGATATTTTAGATAGTAGTAAATCGCATTATAAAATTATAATGGGATATATGAGTGCGAAAGAAAGAACTAAGCAGAGCAGTAACATGAAAGTAACATGAGTAACACTTTGGATTTGGCAAAAGAAACAGAAGGAGACAAGCTAGTGGAATTCTCAGAAGCCCAACAGACTGTTCATTTCCAATATATTTTTCAAGAAGCCGCCCCAGAAGTGGACACAGAAAGGCCCAAATGGGGCTAAAAACGAAATAGACTACGTTTTATTGAATAATATAGAAATTCTTCAAGACGTGTCTGTTCTGAACAATTCCAAAATCTCGAGTGATCATAGGATGGTGAGACTATACTAGACTTGAGAGGAAGCTTATCAGAGGAAAACAGTCAGTTTTAGATCTAGAAAATCTAGCGAAAAACAGAAAGACATTCGAGATAGAACTAACCAACAGATTCAGCGCCTTCGGAGAATTAGATAGATGATCAAGAAGATATCAATAGCAGAAAGAAAATACTGACTGAGATAATAAGATTAAAGCCAAAGAAAAAAAAAACAGGCATCAATAAGAAAACAATTTCTCAGAAGAAACTAAACTCTTGATGAAGAAAAAGAGGGAAATGAAAGAATTCATAGAGAGGATTGGCGTACATAGAACTAAATAAAACCTTAAGGAAGAAAATAAGAGAGGATGTACGAAGATACAACGAAAATCTTTTTAGAAATACAATGGAGGGAAACAAGAGACTGAAGAAAACGAAATAGCAACTCAGGATAGTAAAAAAAGGCCGTTAAAAGACCCGACGGTACCATAACGGGAAATAAGGAAGAAAATACGATAATTTCTACAGAATTGTACTATTATGAAGAACTCGGAAATGAAACTTAAGAAAAATATGATGTAGAAGTCACAGAAGAAAAAGTGGATAAAGTACTTCGAGGGATGAAGAAAGAAAATCCGCCAGAAGAAGATGGATTCACAGGAAATATGTTTAAACAGGGAGGTGAAAAGATGAGAGAGAAACTTGCTAAATTATTCTCAATATGCCTGAGGAAGAGAGAAATACCCTCAAGTTAGAATAATGCTATTATTTTGTTATATAAGATAGAGGACAAAGAACGCATCGAAAACTACAGACCAATAGTTTACTGATAGTTCAGCTGAACATCAAGGCATTGTAAATCCTTACAATATATTCCTACGAAACATTTACTCGACTGCTACATCTGTCATTAGACTGCATCAAGAGAGAAAACATTTTAAAGTTGGAAAAGAGGTACGGCAAGGGGGTTCAATTCTATAAAACTTTTTTCGATGGCCCAAGAGGGAGTGTTCCAAAATTTAAACTGGGATGAAGTTGATATAAAAATCAACGGCGAATACAGTACCTTCATCATCACGTTTCGCTGATGACATAGTCCTGTTTGCTTCAAGTCGAGAAGAACTACAAACCAGAATGGAAGACTTGAGTAATGAGAGTTCGAAAATAGGCCTTATAATGAAAATAGGTAAAACAAAACAACATGCTGCAATGGTATCTTCCAGGTGCACGCTCAACGCCATCTTGGTTACTGACGTAGGTAAATGCGATTTAAATCTGGCACGTGACCTCCTCGGAAAGCGAAGGTTCAGATATAACTCATTAGTTCCCTCTACAACAAAACACACCAACAAATAGCTCTCACATGTAGCCACCTTTCTGACTCATCCTGCATACCAAATGAAGTGCCTGTGAGACAACATTTTAAAGTTGGAAAAGAGGTACGGCAAGGGGATTCAATTTCTGCAAATCTGTTTTCGGAGGTCCTAGAGGGAGTGTTTCAAAATTTAAACTGGGATGAAGTTGGAATAAAAATCAACGGCGAATACCTTCATCACCTACGATTCGCTGATGGCATAGTCCTGTTTGCTTCAAGTCGAGAAGAACTACAAACCAGGATGAAAGAACTGAGTAATGAGAGTTCGAAAATAGGCCTTAAAATGAATTTAAGTAATTGCAGAATTGCATGCTGCAATGGTAACTTGTTGATGCACGCTCAACGCCATCTTAGTTACTGACTGGTAAATGCGATTTAAATCTGGCACGTGACTTCCTCGGAAAGCGAAGTTTCAGATACCACTCATTAGTTCCCTCTGCAACAAAAAACACCAGCAATAGTTCTCACGTGTAGCCACCTTTCTCACTCATCCTGCATACTAAAACTAATGTAATGTACTGCAAAAAGTAATGTACAATCAGCATGCTGAAAAGAAGGAAATAAAGATCACGGAGAGACAGTAGACACAGTTGATGATTAAGTTTACCTAGGCCAGCTCAAAACATCGAATGCCAAGTTGAGTGATAAAATAAACAGAAGATGTAAAATGGCGTGAAGCTCATTTGGAAGACTTACACTTAATTTTCAAAAGCAAATTACCAGCGTATCTCAAGTGTAAAGTTTATAACAAATGTCTTATCTGTCATAATGCATGGCTGTGAAACTTGGACACTGAATGTGCAAACGACTCGAAGAATAGGTCACACAAACAGCAATGGAGATGAATGCTAGAAATAACCAGGAGGGACTAATGGATTCGCGCACATAGAAAATAAAATCAAGACTGCGAAGAAGATGAAGTAGAGATGGGCCGGTTACATAGCTAGGCGAACAGAGGAAGATAGACGACAAATATACTACACTGGATTCCCACAGAAAAAACGACGAGACGACGTCCAAATGCAAGATGGGTAGATGAAATCAAGCGTTGTTCAGGAGCTATATGGATGAGGATAGCCCCAGACCGAGTTATGTGGAAAGGGGGAAGCCTTCATCCAGCAGTGGATGAAAATAGCTGAACATGATGATGGTGATGAATCAACATATCCACTATTTAATCCAACCTCAGTATAAATATCCTCTAGAGCCATAATATAAATAACATTGGGTGTGCGGGTTCTCGAAATTTCGGGTACAGAAACGAAAAAAAAATTCTCGTCCCGGTCTTGACTTTCGGAAAGATCGGTAACGATTTTCGGGAATTAATGAATCGCGAATTCCCGAAGGGATGGGAATTCACGATAATTTCTTGACTTTCGTTTTTTTTTTTTTTATTTCGTCCCGGTTCCATCCCGACATCAAATTTTTTCTTCCAGCACATAACTACTGCAAGTTACTTGATACTCACCAGAAGTCTGCTGAAACAGTTCGGGAGTGAAACGTGTTAGTACACCTTAATAAGAGAGCTAGAAAACAAAGGGGTTTTAATAAATGAGTTTGAATGATTATATGAATAACCAGAAGGTGGTGGGATCACCATTCCAGTTTTCATGATATACCTGGTCCTTGCGGTCCAGGCGGTAACGTCACGGACGACCATCCTGACTGAAGTTTTCCACTGTTTCAATCAGTTTCACCAGACGAATGTCGGGATGGTACCGTACTGATATCTTCTCCATCTTCTACCTAACTCATCCCGACCTGAGCCAAAGATGCCAAAAAGTCATAAATAAATTCAAATTCACAATTCACTACACACACGGATGAAAACAACATACCACTTCGCATAAAATAGTTTCTTTAAAAACAAGGTTAGTTTGAGTTTCGAGAAGGAAAAACGAAGAACAGAATGAACAAAACGTGTGGAAAAATTAATTCCGTTCAGTTGAAATTGAGAGCTCTGAACTTACTTAAACTTGAATATTGAAGAATTTGAGCTTATTTCACTCAAGCTTCCATAAGCAGACATTAATTCAATTTTCCTTAATCATTCTACCAAACCTGAAGGAGTACAACCTATCAAGAGTCAAAGCCTGCCAGGTGCTTTTATTTGGGTAATGTGGGATCAGCACATCGTCTCCTGCCAGTTTTTTCAGGCCAAATTTATTAAAAATTTCTTCCATTAGGTATCGTCACAACTGTCTTAAATACAGAAGTTTGAATCCCTACTGAAAATCGAACCTTGATCCACTTGCACCAAAGACTATAGCGAAAAAAATCTATTTATAAGTTTATTTTATTAGCTTATGACTTCGGTTCGCCTCCGATTCAAAAACCTATTAACTCTGCAAAGGTGCTTTATCAAACTTCTATACGTAGAGCCAAAAAAGTAACCCAGCTAAAAAGATCTCTTTTAATAAATGAAATCGATTCTCTCATTGGATGTATTTATTTAGAGAACAAATATCTCAAGTGCTTCTGTGTTGACAGTTGACATTATTGTCTTCTACATGTCTCATTTCCAAGGTTATATAATATCTTCCATATTTCTCAATCACATATTCAGAAACGACAATTTACTTCTGGCTATGATCATTACTTAACTATCATTCGGATATAGGTTTGTGGGTAAGCGAATTTTCGGGAAGAGAATCGGAAAATAATTCCCGTTCCTGTCTCGACTTTTGGAGAACGTCAGTACTGATTTTAGGGAAATTCCGAAGTACGAGAATTACAGGATAGGAATTCCCGACGATTTCTTGACACGGGATTTTTTTCTTCCCGTCTCGGTTCCGTCACGACATGAACATTTCCCTTCTTGCACATTCCTACAAATGACTACTAAGTACATATGTTGCAACCAGAATAGTTTACGATCTTGCCCTACTTAAATCGAGTACCCATGCACTTTGATCTAACAGCTTGTATTTGTAAACAGAACATAATACACAAACATGGACAAATTCTGAGCTTTATATATTAGAAGTACTCTGAAGTCCTCTTTTCAAGAGTTTGGATTCAGCTTGATGGAGTGATGAGCCAGTAACTAGGGTCTGAATAGCGGGGAAAGTGAAGGTGAATTTTTCTCCCTCTCCCCTTCTGTCCTCTGAAGTGGAGGCCTGAGTCTCAGATACCTGGGCTAACCTCTCAGATGCCTGAAAAGAAATTCAAATTCTGAGGTGGAGCAGTTCCGCGATATTCCTTGATCGTAACGTAATCACTGAAGACAGCCAAATAGAAGATTGAAATAATATGGCGCCAGTGTATAAATGACCTATGTCTAAAACGTTTGCGAGGTATCGGTATCTAGCAACAGCTCTCATTTCCGCATTAGTGGACGCGAAACCGGGATAAGGATCCACATTCTTTGAACTGAAACCTTTAACCGCTTCAATCTTTATTGCCCAATGAAAATTAAAAACGTCCGGAAATTAAGAACATTGGCACATTCTGATCCCCACAAAAAGTTGAAGTCGCAGAAGTAAGAACTGGATAAGTAACATAAGTAAAGGTCAATTTAATAAGGAATTTGAATTTTATTTATGGCCTTTAGGCATCTACGGCTCAGGCCGGAATAAGGGAGGGGGAAAGGTTCGAGAAGGTGTTGGCCAGGGCCTATGTTGAAGGTGTCATCCCGGTATTTGTCTGGTGTGAGTGAGGAAAAACTCTGGAAAACCAGTCAGGATGGTCGGCCGCTGGGATCGAACCCACGATATCCCGAATGCTACGCCAACGATTCAACACTGAGCTACGGTAGCTCGGTCAATTTAATGAGAAAATTATGTTATATACGCTTTCCCTTCCCATATTTTGACTTCTTTAAATATTATACATTAAACCAATGCTCTTTTAGGTAATTAGAAGCAACACAAAACGTGTAGACATTTCCTTTGCTTACAAGAATTTTAATCAAAAACGTGTGTCAAAATATCACTTGCGAAAAGAACACTAAAATAATATGCTTAATTTTGAACAATGAACATATAACAAGGTCCACACATAAGGACATACAAACTGAAAGTTACGGAAAGCAGATAAATATCCCGAAACAATACCATCCTACATAGTAAATATGAATGAACTTAGCGCACACTCAAAGAAACTGCTATTCGTCTAATATGAAGTTTCCAGCTCTTTACTTCACGTGATCAATTTTCGTTGGTAAAAGTCCAAATCAGCAAAACAATTTCACGGTAACTGTAAACTTGGCAAGGGGGGGGGGGGGGGGGAAGAGACACAATCCTGAAAATAATTATGAATCGATTTCAAGCATGCATGAAACCTATTTGAAATACGACACTGCCTTAAGGATAATCTAAAGCAACGATCTCAAACAACAGATGACAGCACTATCTCCGTATATGTCTAATGTATTCTTATCGTTGGACGAAATTTCCTTGCTACTCCTACAAATTCGATCCTAGAGCGTTCAAACTTTCAGCAAAGAAAGTTCATAACCAATTCAAGAGCATATCGATGCCGATTTTTTCTTTTCGTTTTCCTTCGTTGTTGTTATGAATATCGAAACCTATAACAATGAAGCACTTTCAACAATGAACAAAAAAAATTAAAATCGGCATCGATCATGCTCTTGAATTGGTTATGAACTTTCTTCCCTGAAAGTTTGAACTCTCTAGGGTCGAATTTGTAGGAGCAGCAATGAAATTTCGTGTAACAGTGAAAATACATTAGACATATACGGAGACAGTGCTGCCATCTTTTGTTGGAGATCGTTGCTTTAGATTATCCTTAAGTTCAGATTTCTTACATTTTCGGACAGAGGCATGGATGTTTGTAGGATTTTAAAAAAGCTTCCTGAATCGGAACGCGTCATTAGTTACTAAATGGCCCATAAATACGAAGTTGAGTAAAGGTATCTTTTCCAAATATTCAATGAAAAGGATAACGTTCCGTAACTGCTACCATCTAGCTATGGTTCAGTTTGTTAAACACATGAAGCCTGCATCCTTCTGAACTTCAAATCTGTTAAGTAAATGATATAAAGAAAACATTCCTGTCCTTGTATGTAAATATTACAGTATCTGGTACATTCAGTTAAATGTCGTTAATATTCACTACACCAAAATAAGGTACAATCTTTACGACATAAAGAACTTTCAATTTTATCCTAATGTTATCATACTCGTGTCATAAGCAAAGCAAACTCAATTCTCCCTGAAAATAACCACCACGTTCACGAACCCTTTTCTTTCAGAAATTTGTGCAATATAAAGACGTACAAGATACCATTCGGCGTGAGCCACTGAGAGAGAAATCTAAGTTACCGCCTCGTTATTCACCCGGTGGTAAAGAAATATCACAAAGAAATTCAGTCGGGGTTTGTTAAGTCTCAAACTCTATAAGGTGCCTTCAAGGTGTACTTGAGATCTGACTACACTATTACATCATTCTTAAGATGACCGAGTCATTATTTAGTTTTGTTTCTGTACAGGATGGTATGTTAAGTGTAACCCACAACTTATAGAACTATATATCTGTCCACTACAACGTACAAGATCATTAATGATATGAATATATATTTATAATTCTATTATTATTCACTGACGTATGCCTGAAGATGTATAACATCAATAAATGTCCATAAGTCTGCTGGTTGTGTATTTGTACTAACAAAATGCTGAGTAATTTCTATCCACACATGAACATATGTTCTCGATATTTACTACCCATAGATTATATATTATCAAACAACAATATAGATGGCTATTCTTCATTGACATTGAAAATCATAGAGTACGTATAACATAAATTAACTCAAATTTTATATTTCTCTGGAAATCAAGTAGCCAACCTAACAATTCCACTTCCCTCTGAAAAACAAGTTTACCTAAACTTAAACATAACCTAATCTCATGTACACAAATGTTACATAGAACACTAGACCTGACCTAAGCTAACATTGTAATCACAACAAAAAATCATTCACTGAAATATAAAATTATGATAAGTAACACAATACAACAATTCAGGGCTTATGGCAGAGTCCTGTAGTGCAGTTATCGTGCAGCCAAAATAGAGTTGTGGGGATAGACCACTTTCGTTGTCCGTGAACACGCACTCTGATTCAAACCCACCACGATAATAGTAGGTCTCACTCATCCTTAGAAACTACGTGATCGGCTGGTACGATAAGTAAACCAACAAAGAAAACTTCAACACTGTAATTTTCATTAGAATTAAATTTGAACTGAATTTTACTTAAGGTTTTTAGGCATCTAAGGCTCAGGTCGGGATAGGGGAGGGGAAAGGATTCGGGAAGGTGTCGACCAGGGTCTATGTTGAAGGTGCCATTTGCCTGGTGTGACAGAGGAAAAACTCTGGAAAACCTCAAGTCAGGATGGTCGGTCGCTTGGATCGAACCCATGACCTCCCGAATGCTACGCCGTTCTACCACTGAGCTACGGCGGCTCAGTATTTTCATCAGAGAAAACTGGCAACTCTAAATCCTGGTTATTACTTTCATAATACAGTATATCTAAACTGATTTCAGACAAGAGACATACGAAATTCAGCCACAAAGCCAGTTCACCAATCAAGTCCATGTCACAGGGATTTAATGTTACCGAATACGGCAAGAAG
This sequence comes from Lepisma saccharinum, assembly GCA_022664845.1. NCBI lineage: Eukaryota > Metazoa > Arthropoda > Insecta > Zygentoma > Lepismatidae > Lepisma > Lepisma saccharinum. The sequence goes on from JAGDQP010018655.1 coordinate 33,465, forward strand.
ATCCAACACCACTTGCCAAATGAACTTTTAACACAAGTTCGATCTTCTCTTGCTCTTCAGTTAATAGAAAATCCACGTAACTTTAATGGAGAGAGAGGGAGGTTCAAAAGACCCCACGCAGGAAACACACATTAAGAATTCCGTAATTTAGCTGGAATCCTCTATCAAGAAGACCACCCGCTAATTACAAAATGCAGATAAATGAACAAGCGGTCGATCCGAAGCAAATTAGGAAGGCGGAGAAGCTCGCACTAAGCAAACATGTCAACGCAGATTCTAGTCAGCCTCGATTTGGAGAGATTGAATACGACAAAAGGTACTGTCCCTGCCTATAATCCACACAAACAAACCTTTTGGGTTCCGTTGAAGAATTTATTTCTTTAGAAACAGTGGATTTAACACGACATGGTCACAAACTAAATCAGCGTTAAAATTATGCACAAGCTCGCCTTTGACTTTCTTCCGTCTCACAGACTAACTGAAAGTAACATTTTAATGAAAGAAATTCATAGTCAACAAAAGCATGGGCAAAAATATACAGTACAGATGACTCTTTGAGCATATATCGGAATACCAGCATACACTAATGGTATGTTAGTAACCTAATTCATATATAAGTTTACATATGAGAATACGATACATCACAGGCCTATATGTTAGTTTCCTCGTAGTTTAGGACATATTTTCTAACTCATTATACAATCTATGAACATTACTGTAAAATCAATAGGGTGGACCAAAAAATGTTTAATTCGATTCGCCACGGCACCCCTTAGATTTGTATAACGAAGCAGTAGAATATAGCCTATCTGTTCCATCTTTAGCTTCATATGGTTATTAGAGAGCGATACTTCGATACTCATCATTTTCAAAAATAACTTGAAATCAAAATCGTTACAAATATAATTTTTATGATAAACATTTATGACATACGTTGCAGGAAATTTCAGTATTAGAGCTATCACCTATTAGAAGACTTGGTTCCTTCCATTAATTGACAAAGACTTTTGGTAGCATTACTGTTATCAATCAACTTATTACAAGACTCCGTTTGATGCAAAACTTGAAACTTATTGAGAAGCTGCAATCCCACTGTTAGCGCAGACTACATGTAATTTTATAATAGCAACAGCTTGTCACGGGAAGAGGATTTTCTTCCTTAGGTGACATCTTGCACCTCTTAGTAGATTTAATAAACTGCCATCCGTTCGGTAAGTGCTACTCAGATTTCATCACCATTTACACGAACTGAAATCAGTACGAAGTGCTTGTCATTTAATAATACCGGAACCTGAGGTAGTATGGTCAACTGCATTCATACCAAGGTTTTAAAAAAAAACCAAGAGGTATTAAAAAAAAAAAAAGAACGTGGGTCCAGGCGGTTCTTTCGGGCTTTAGAAATAAAATGTGAATGCATGTAAATGTAAAGCTTTGTACAGACCTCAGTAACTCAGTTGGTAATGGTGTGTCACTACTGTGGAATCTGGGGACTTGGAACGGGTCTGTTCTATAGGGGGTGACCTCACTTCAAGGTGTGTGCACTGGATTCAAGCCGCGGCGTGGTTCCGAGCCCAAGGTCCCGGCATTTCTCCTTTCACAGCTGAAAATAAGGGAGACTAGTCCGCCTTAGCACGGTGTGATTTAAAAAATAATCTTTTTACGCAACTTTGGCTCAGGCCGAATGGACGATGACGGGAGAACCTTGAGAAAACCCATGCACACGGCGTTTGTTTACCACAAAGCCCACATGGCACAAGCCGGGATCGAACCAGGGACCAAACGCACAAGAGGAAAGCGCTCTACCACTAAGCCCCAGCAGGAGCTGAATTGCTGATCAATTTTCCCGGTGTCACTTGACGTCCGGAGCCCCAACTACCAGACTACAACAGACGGAGTACCCAGTTCTTGTGGTCCAGGAGGTAACGTTGCGGATTTCGGATCGGCAATGGGTAGCCACGTGGGTTCTGACTGAAGTTTTTCAGGTATTACCCTAATTTTTACAAGGTAAATGCTGGAATGAATGAAGTGGACCTTAACAAAGGCCCTGACTAAACTCGAATACTTCCTTGTATTTCAATATCACAATGTGTTGTCGATTTTAGGTACCAATATTATTCTAGAGTTATAATGACAGTCGTGATTGCATTCTAACAATCTAAAATGCAATGGTTTCACTATTATTCATTTCTGTGAAGTGTCCTCATTTAAAAACAAACATTAAAGAAAAAACCCGCTGGGTTTTCAAGTGTTTTTCATTTTCAAGCGGACCCAACCCGAAAATAACACCGATTTTTATTGGACCTTGGCAAACCGTTATTCAAACGTACAAAATCTTGTACATATGGAAATGTAAATCTTGAAGGTTCATTCGCAATGGTCGATGATCAAGAAAAATAAAGGTGGCAGCAACGAGTTCCAACGAGCACGAGAGCAAAACGTAGAAGAAACAAGTGAGAACTGAGAAGCCCAGTCGGTGGACTGTGCACATATGCTACCGCCAGGCTACACAAACAAGCCCGTATGTATTACCTACGTTTCGTTGGAAAATTTTCGCCGAGACCTTTCTAACGACACTTCAAACACTTTTGAAGCCATAGGAGCCCTGAGTTAGTGGTCCATCTGCTGAAAGTTGTTGAAGGACGAACGGAGATGATTATGTCATATGAGTTTCCAAAAGGCGGCCCTCGATGCCTTTTCTTGTGCCCCGCGAGGGCAGTTCAAAAAATAAATAAA
>JAGDQP010018656.1:0-36197 GCA_022664845.1 Lepisma saccharinum
AAATATCAATATCTATATATATATATATATATAGATATTGATATTTTGTGTTAGTATTTTTCAGTGTCAATTTATTTTTGTGTATTGCTAAGATAAATTGTTGATGTCAAGCGATAGGATGACTGATGGTACGCGCGGTAGCGTGGGAGATTTGAACTGCTGTGACTTTGTCACCTTGGAACCAGTGATAAACTGCAGTAAATATGCGCTCGTAAGTTCCATCGCGAATGCGTGCAGAAATCTCGTGCTCGTTTGACTGAATGTTACCTTGACTGGCAATACAAGGAATTGGATATGCCGGTAGGTGGAGAACCAGCGAACATTGATGATCCTTTAATGGAAAGTGTCGCTCGGACCTCTCTGCCTAAGAACGATCTTGAAAAACTTTTGCAGGTGAAGGATGGCTTATCAAGCCACATTGGTAACTTGAAAGTCGACTTGGAAGAGAAACTCTCTTCAACGGAAAGTAAACTGGAGGCGAAAATGGAGGAGAAGCTCTCTTCATCTTAAACCAATTTGAACTCTTTTCATTGGAAGATAAACTGATCAGGAGGATTTGCCCAACTGAAATTGATATAAAACTCAAAATTGCTGATTTCAGGGAAATTATTGAGGCTAGTGTAAGCAAGTTAACTTCTAACTTTGCATCAATGAAAGTTAAAGTAGATGAGGCCACTTCCAACAATAAACTATTAAAAAAACACACTGAAGAAGTTGCGGATTCAGTCCAGAAGACTGATTCCAGATTGAACGCCCAACTTGAGGAGACTTCTTCCATGTGCGAGACTAGGTCTAAAGAACTTGGTTCTTAGATCAGATCCCTCAGAGATGAGGTGATATCGCTCAGGAGCGAGTTATCGCGAACTCAGGTCCTCTCTTCGCCTGGTGGGCCTAAGAAAACTCAGGCCCAACAATCTGACAAAGATTTTACCATACCGTGGTCGAAAGTAATCTTCTGTGGTGTCAGTGGTGGTACTATTATGACTACTTTGTTGGTTACTGCCGTGAGTACTGACGGTTGGTAACAATCTTAGCAGAACTTGATATGTATTTCAACCGCCATTTTACGTCATTCTTGCAACATAATAGTCATATCAACACTTGCGGTCACTGACAACACTGAACGGAACAAAGAGGCAGAGACTTACGCAAATGCTTCAAAACTTCGATTTTTGAGCGGACAACAATACTTTCGAACGCTAATTCTGAACGCTTATTATGTATAGGCAAATGGACATATCAGCTTCTGTATACTACTATAGAAATATAATGATCCCAAATGTTCTGCATTGTAGTGTAAACAATGCTCTACTATTGATATGTACGTTTTGAGGATATAACATTTGTTATGAATTTTAGGGAAATTTAAAGTTTTTTACACCTTAATTATTTGCAAATAGCTTCACTATTTATGTGTGCCTGTGGATATTATACTTTATTTTGCCTGGTTGGGTTGGAGTTATTGGTCTCCCATTAGGCGCCTCCTTAGGTGGCTGATAGGGGTATGCCGACCAGATATGGCGGGTAGTGGAAATATTCCCAAATATACGCGTACATCTATTGGAGAAACACAAGAGAAACAGGGACCGCTATGGTTTAGTGGTGAAGGAAAAATAGCCGATGTCTACTCGTCACTACCAGGCAACCGTAGCTCAGCTGTCAGTTGATCATAGTGAGTCATGTTGAGTGGATCGTGGCTCTGGCGTTTCAGTTTATGTATGTGACGTGCAGGGTAGCCACTTTCTAATCCAGAAAAAAGGACACAGACTATGGACAAAAGGACAAAAATTAGCATTTTATTGTACTTATCAAAATAACTACTACGTGAAGTCTTAAATGAAGCATCCTAAACGTATTTTAAACAAAGGCGATTGATTTAAATATTTTATTTTAAAATTTTTGAACAATTGTTTTAAACGATGTTTTAAAACAATTGTTTTAAAAGCTCGATTCCAAAATAATCAGTATTATGGAGCCGCAAGCCTACAGGTGAAGAAATAAAATGCGTTGTTTTGATTTATTCTTTATTGTTGAATGCTAGAAGCAAGAGATATTAATTCGCTATCAATAACATGGAACGAGATGTTAATACACTGTTAAAAAATTGAGAAAATATCTCAAACTGGGTACGACTAAATTGTATTCAATTTTAAGCAAGTGATAGTGCTCAAAAATGAGAAAACTTTTCTCAAGGGAGCAATGACACCGAGTTTTATAGTGAAACACAATGTACTTCTAAACGCATATATATATATATATATATATATATATATATATCTGCCCTTGAATAGAAGCAGGTTATTTTAAGTTAAAGTTAATTTATTTTTTCGGACTTTTATTATAATCAAAATTTGATATATTCGATGAACAATATCGTAATAAGAAATTAACGTATAATATATACAGGATGAGAACATATTTCGGTAAGAATTCATAGTTTTTCAGTTTACAGTAAAGATGTCTTTGAAGTTGTATTATCTTTTCCTAAACCTACCCCAGTAGCACACAAACGTTGAATATACGTGGATTGAACGTTAGTACCGCAACGTTAATGTTAACGTTGTACATGTACCGAAATGTCCACCTGTTCAACGGTTTATTCGACGTTGAATAATGGTTGAAAAGAAACGATGAAGCAACGGGTTTAGTTGGCCAAAACACAGCATGAATGCTATCTATTGGTACACACATTTAGTTTCATGTTATCCGTTGCTTTTATCACGATATATTGTGTTAATTTTCCAACAGTAAATAAACCGTACGGCTGCTGTGTTGTTCGAACACAGGAACGTTCTGCATTTCTCGTTAGTAGCTCGACGCGTTGACCACTTATCCAAGAATCCACTTGGAGAGGCCACTACTCTTTTACTATATCGTTGAAATTAAATGATCGTTGAAACATGGTATAAAATTCAACGTATTTTCCACAATGAAATGAAAACATGAAAAATATTGTTGTTTTTTATTGTACTTGCTTTTAATTATAATGTTGAAGCAATTAAATTAGAAATACAAATATGAAACGAAATCTAGGACATAGTATGAATGATAGTTGAAAGTACGTCACATTACGTCGTATCAACGAAATTCTAACTTCGTTGAAATATGATTTAAAATTCAATCTTTTTCAACGTGCACATGAGAACACCAAAATTAGTTTATGCCGTTCAATTCGTTTTTAATTATATTTTTTGACTTAACATTAGTCAGAAATGCATTAAACAAAATATATAATACCATGGTTGAAAATAACATATTGAATACACGTTGTATTGGCGTCTTATCAACGCAATGACCTATTTGTTGACATATGGTTTAAAAATAAACGTAATTTTTTTTCAACCGATAACGGATAATCAACGAAATGAACATAAAATCAACGTTGAAAACACGTATATATGCTACTGGGGTAAATTCTTCCTATACTTCAGAATATTTCTTCAGTACCCTGGAGGTTTATCAGTACCGTAAACAAACTATATCAAATGACTTCAGTCCATATGTCCTTATTTAATTCCTTATGTTTGTCAGGGTGAAGATGTAGGAAGTATAGTAATGTAGCAGGGAATGAATGAACAAATAATCACGTTTGCTTCGTAAGGCTGCAGGAAAACAAAGCAATAGTAAATTGGGATGAATGTGTGAAAGCTTAAATCCAATCCTGTCGATTATATTGAATATCTGCAGCGTAAAGCATTAAATACTTGCTGTGTGAAAGAAAAACGACATTTTGAAAAAGAAAGTATGAAAAAGAACTGAAAAAACTTCACAAAAGCACGTTTTTTGTAACACTAACTCAGTCTCCTATCAAACTGAATACCACTGTGTTCTTGGTGTTCCTGAACACTTTGGGAGGTAAAAGCAGCCGAGCGTGGAATTGACCGAAGTTACTGCAGAAGATGGAGTACTTATCATAAACCCTACCATCTTTTTTATTTTTCAGAAAATGTTTAAAAAGTTTTAAAAACCTTTTTATCAGTCGATAAAACATTAAACGAAACAACACAAAAATACGTTTTAAGCATATGTTTTGTTTTCTTTTTAAAAACAACATAATTTTTTCAACCGTGGTCAATATCGGCTCAATACTGACTGGTCCAACCTTGACTGATATTAACCTATACTTACCTAATATTGGCCCGTTATGCTGTGCTACTAGGGACTGAATCGTATGAAAAAAAAATGAAAATCTAGTGTACAAAACATTAATAAGGAAAATCTACTTGTCAAATGTCACTAATATTTCTTTAGCATATGTAGAGTTACTGATATAATTATTTTTAAATAAGACCCAAAAGAAGGGCAAATTAACGTGCTTCTCGAGGTGGCGAAGCTCGGACAGAGTGCTCAAAATCAGAACGGTCCCTCCAAAAGAAGGACGTCTGATCACCCCACTGACGAGTGACTCGGCATAAGAATTATGCACGGAAGTACTGTCAGCGAGTTCACACTGGGGGAAAGCAATTATCTTCGTGCTAAACGTGATATGTTTGTATCACGTATAATTAAAAAAAAAGGATGTAACCACATTTCCGAACCTAATCAATTTCCGTGAATCGCGTAAAATATTAAGAATAGGTATAACAAGAAAACATCTAACCTAACCTCTTCGTATGTGTTACGATTATACACGTTCTTGTTTGGTAAGAAAGAGTCCTCTTAAGAATAACAAGGACCGCAAAAACAATAGAAACATTCACCATTGTAAAATGAAGCTATCTTTCTGTGGCTTGTACATCTATCTTCAAACATACTCAAAATTGGAAAGTAGATCTTAATACATATCACAAATATATCAATATAATCTGAAAAAGCATTTATTAATTCCATTTATATTCTTAAAAAGGCAGAATTATCAATACATAGTTATATTACTTAGCCCCCGTAGTCCAGGCTATAATATTGCGGACTTCGCGTAGGTAATGGGTTCGAACCCTGTACCCGAACATCATGACTGACGTTTCCCAGGGTTTTCGTCATTTTCACCAGACAAATACCGAGATGGTACCTTAAGTAAGGTCCTGTACTATACCTTCTTCATCAACTCCCCTTCCCTATCGTGGCCTGAGTGAAAGATGTTTAAACGCCATGAATAAATTCATATTCAAACTTAACTATATAAGCGTGACTTCTCCAAAATGAAAAGTAAACAGATACAGTATAATCGTTTTTTATTCAACTTACCTGAAGTGGTTGCAACACACTCATATTCAAGTGTTGAAACGTCATTCCTGCTTGGTTTTGCGCGACTTCAATAAGTGTTTCCAAATATTTCTCATATGCTTTGAGCAGGATACCTTTGACATAATATACAGCTTGTATATCTGAAAATAAGGTAATTCCTCAAAGTGTTAAATAATGTATACCATGTTGAACTCACGGTTTCTCTGTCAAAGCCAGTTCAATTCTAAAGTTACATTACATTAAAATTACAGTCTAAAGTTAACATCCAGCCAGTCTAAAGTTACATTAAAATCACATAAGGTAATTTAACCTTTTCACCAGGGCTGTTTAGTTGTGGTAGATCTATTTAGGACAGTAGATAAGGCTTGGTAAAGCTGTTAAAATAACTAAGATACAAAATGTGTTCAGTGTAGATCAATTAAGAATTGGAAAAGAATCCGAATACCAGAAATTGGATATACTGTATTAACATACGACAACATATCTTGAGTAGAGAATAGAATCTGGGCATTAGATTGCAATAGTATCTTAGGAATATATCTCAACTATACAGCACTTTCAACCAGTCTGTTTTCAGTCTGATGTCTCAGTCATCAGAACGATCGAAGTGCCTAAACCAGAATGCCTGCTTTACTGGTATTTACTTGCATATTTCGTGCTACTAATTTTCCTAATTTTCTACTAATTTCCTAATTTTGTAATATGACCCTCTTTTCGTGAACTGTATAAAACCCAGGAGGGAGTGTATTCATAAATAATTCATGCATAATTTTCAGCAATTCTTATTTGACAGTCTGAATTAGTCTGATTATGGATTATTTCACTCAAACCAGCAGATTTAAAACTTCAGGTTGAATAATATTCCTGACATAATGTACATTAATCTTCTTCACACACAATTTGCATTATCGATTTCATAAAAGACATTCTCCGATCGGTATACTGTACTAGGAAAGATAAATTTAAATTGCTTATCAGATTTCTATGTTCCTAGATTTGCGATTTGAAACAGTACTGAACGATTACTTCTAGTTAAATTAGGTATTTATAAAAGTAAGGCAACTGTATTTGTAGCTACGTTAAATTTTAATAGCGAGACATGAACTGTTACAAAACTAGTGCTACATCTTGTGCAAAAATTTACGTTCCAGTATTTCATGATTATTTATAAATTCTCTAGCATTTTTAGTAGATAACAGGCGAAAAATAGGTTCTTCCAAATATCTTAAAATATATTCAAAACCTCTTGATGTGCCGAATATTTATTTAAAAAAACTTGCAGTCTTTGCTTGCTGACTGACTAGACTACAAAATATTCCAAATCTTTCTACTTCTATGGAATCAATAGCACTGTGAACATACACTAAAAACTAATTAAATCTTGCAATTGCCATAATCATTACTATTTTGAAAATTCAAACCCTTTGCTAGATTTATTTACCGAATTGTATCCACCATATAAATGATTTATGTTTGTCCTTAATTTGACAAGGTACAGAAATTATTAATCTAGTTTTCCTCAGTTCCATCCATCTGGTTAATTACCTTTTTACTTATTCTGAATATCTCTGAAGTGACTGAGGTTGGGATTGATCTGAATAGTAATATCCTTATATGAAGAAAGTTCTTAACAAAGAGAGCCTACAGAAGTACTTTAGCTACTAATGGATTCAAAGCCTAGACTGACTAACTGAGGGTGTTTGTTTTGAAACATGAAAACCTGCAATTCAGTGTGATCTGTCCTCACAAAGTCGTGATGTACCTGAGGATGATTCTACAATCATTGATGCTTGACTTTATATCAGACCACTGATCTGTTTTAATGTGGTGCAATATTGACTTGAGTCTCCACATGTAATTTCTAGGCTTGATGTACAGTATGTATATATATATACACTGTATGTTGCCTTCCTTTATTGAACAATTACTTTTATACAACATTTTACATGAATTTTTCTGAACATTGTATTTGTTAATTTAGAGCGAACCCAGTGGCAATAACTCGCTATATTTTGTGTTAATGAATAACACCAACAAACCTCTAGAGTTTGATTACGCATATCAAAATTTTAAAAAAACGAAATTGACAGAGAAAAATTTAAAGTCGCAGCCGATCGGGACTCGAACCCATATCTCTCAGTTTTCCAGTCATCTCTACTGCCTATACTGCAAGGGCAATTCTCTGTGTAAAAGCTTACCAAGTGTTAATTAAGAATGTCTTTTTCTAATAGTATACGTATTGGAACAACTAATCTGTAAGTTTCATCGGCGGATTCGGCCGTATAAGTTCAGGATTGACTTCAGAAGATTTTAAGAAACACTAACCTCTTTTATATTATTTTAATTTTAATCATGCTTTAAAAAATTCCTCTTAGCGATCAACTTATAGACACTAAAACCTAGTTGTAGCGGAAGTCCGATTTATCTAAAAAGATTTTCCAATAACAATAATAATCTAATGTTTCGTCATTTTCAAAATACAATGTACATTGTATACAAGTAAGCGAGTCTAATTGATTCTTGGCAGTGAAAATGTGCACTGTTGTACTGTATTTGTCCATAATTTATTAAAATATTTTTTTTTTATCTTTTGTAAAATAAACCATTAAGTTACAGCATTTTTGTATTTGCAAGTAACTGTAACATGAAAAATCGCAAAATCGTCCTGTTCGGATTTCGTTTATCCGTAAAGGGTCCGGTCTCATCTAACCCAAATAAACGTGGTTTTAGTGTAATTAGATTACTATTTCTAATATAAGTGAGATTATTACATTATTTACACACGTAAACAACTAATTTCATTTGATATTTTTTAAATAAAACATTATGTTTATTTCAAACTTAAATTATTTTGAACTATTCAATATAAAAATTTGAATTATATTTTCTACCAACAAGTTTTTTAATATAATGAAGCTTACCTATTCATTTATATATTAAGAACGAAAAAGTTAGAACTCCCACTGGTTACGATATTTAAGTATTTAATTATGGATAAACAATCAGATTTATATTAGTAAACCACGCAATAACACTCAAACTTCAATGAAAACATCATAATTTCAAAACTACTTAATGGTTTCGAATAAATAATTGTTTCATTGGATTATGCAGTCCAAAAAACAGGATTTAACATGAAATATAAGCAATTTGAACTATTTGGAAATTCTTGCACAAAACTGATCATAATCGCCACTGTACACCGTAAGACACCTGTCTCTAGATGTTGAAGAAATAACACCCTCGGAAATATATATCACTACTTGAAATCAACGTTTCCTCCGGTAGATGACGTCGTTCAATGTCCCGTCCTCCAGTAGTTAGAAATAAAAGTGAAAGCGAAATAGTTGGAGCGTCCACGGAATGTCTCTTCGTCGAGTCATCCGTCTTCTATAACAGCGCCACCCAATGGATGGACTCTTACCCTTAGTTTTACAATCAACTGCTAAGCTTCTAACCAGCGCTAAAGCCAAGTCATATTTTGTGTACGCAAAATATGACTTAGCCTCAACTTAGCGCTGGTTATAAGCTTAGCTGTTGATTCTAAAACTGGGGGTTAGTGAGTCTTTTGCTCTTGATTAGTTAAATTGATCTAATTATAGTTGTACTGGTGAAAACCTACTTTATAATTTTGTAACAAAATAAAGGTATTCTGGAACATTATTAACTAAATATTTTACTTATCCTACTAATACATTATTCTGATGTATCCGAACAAGGATCCACTCAATATATGACATACGAAAACAGAAAATTTTATTAAACAGAGAGAATGCTTTTTGAATACGCAAGTTGAAAGCAGAAGATGAAAGAGCATTATTGAACACACCGATGATGCAATGGCTCGATTACTGGAGACGCACAAACTGCCCAACAAAAGCAGCAAAAGTGTTCCAATTTTCACACTGAAAATATAATCTGGTTATTGCATGCATGACGTCTTAGGGTTCCATAAACAGCATTACTCAAATGTGGAAGTAGGTCAACTGACTTGTGTGGAAAAGCTCGTGAAACAGTAAGTTTTACATCAAATTTTAGTCTTGCACTGTACCAGTTAGGAGGTCCTAAAGAAACTCTTATAACCGGAGATCGAACTTCGAAACAGCAGAGAATGGATGGTAAATTTCCTCCCCTCCTGTGAAAATACAGGGTAAGTCAAAATGATGTACCCGATTTAATAAATTTATTTTGTGAAATATAATGAACATATCTGAATGTAATACATGTGGTAAGAAGGGTAACTCTCAAAGTTTTTTCAGTCACATCACAAATGCTCTATGTGAGCACCTCGCGTAACACGACACACATCAAGCCGATAGTCTATCTCCTGCTAAACCTTGTGTAGTGTGTCACGGTCAATCTCTGCAATGGCTGCTGTGATGCGGGCGCGAAGGTCACCCAATGTTGTTGGAAGTGGTGGTACGTAAACACGATCCTTTATGAAACCCCACAAAAAGAAATCACACGGGGTCAGATCGGGGGAACGAGGTGGCCAACGAATGAGAGCTCGATCCTCCTGAGATGCACGGCCTATCCAGCGCTGTGGCAATGCCTCATTGAGATGATCCCGAACGCTGCCATGGTAATGCGGAGGGGCACCATCCAATTGAAGAATGAAATCTGCACTATCCTCTTCGAGCTGTGGAAGGAGCCATTGTTGCAGCATATCAAGAAAAACATGTCCTGTCACAGTAGGTTCAAGGAAGAAAAAGGGCCCATAAATCTTTTCAGGGGAAATGGCACAAAACACATTCACCTTGGGTGAATCGCGTTGGTGTTCCACAACTGCGTGGGGATTATCAGTTCCCCAGATCCTTACGTTGTGTCTATTCACATTCCCAGAAAGGTGAAACACCGTAACGTAACCTTTCGGCGAACCCATCCTCTTCCATTAACGTGAGAAAATCAGCACAGAAAGACGCTCGAGCAGCATAATCAGTGTCTCTTAAGGCTTGTAGCAGTTGCAAGCGATAGGATTTCATTTGTAAATGTTTCCGCAGAATTCGCCATACAGTTTTCTGTGGCATTTCAAGTTCCCTCGCTACCCGGTAGGTAGACTTCTGTGGACTCCGCACAAAACTGGCGCGAACACGTTCCACTGTCTCTTCCTCAGCTGAAGGACGGCCAGTCGATTTTCGCTTACAGATGCAGCCCGTATCTCTGAATTTTTCATACCACGTACGAATGTTTTTTCCAGTAGGTGGGTCCCTGCCATACTTGGTACGGAAGTGCCGTTGAACACTCATCACAGAGTTGTTTACGTGGTAATCCAGCACACAGAACGATTTCTGCTCTCCAGTCAGCGCCATTTTCGTTAACTGCTTCCAGCGCCGCGTAGCGGTAGACAATGCAACCACGAGGGACATAAACTAAACTCAACTAAACTTTGAACTTTTGCCTTTCCTTGCGCGTAGCTCACATTAAGATATGTTCATTATATTTCACAAAATAAATTTATGAAATCGGGTCCATCATTTCGACTTACCCTGTATATCTCTGCCTGCATGACAGAAATAACATTTTAAATAAGGAAAATTATTTCCCCATCTTGTTAAAAGTACCTTCAAGTGATTACATGTCACGATTTTTTTTTAATGTTTCCGTGGCAGAACAGTATTTATTTACTTTTCGTTGTACACTTCTGTAAGATACAAATGCTTCTGCGCAAAAGTATTTTAACTATGTCTTTGCTTTTAATGTTTGGTAGTTTCTTGAGTCACCACAGTGTGAAGACGAGTTGGGAATCCAAGTCCCATTTTGTAGGACCTGGTAATTTTTGACGTTTAGTCCGGATATTTTGTTTTAAAGCTATCTACTGGGTGTTTCTACAAGTAAGTATGCGGTACAAGGCGACACACCATACACATTTATGTGATTACATTTCTAAGAATGTATAAAAGATGGCGGAAGAACTAAAGGAAAACTCATCAAAACTGAGCTCTTCCCTTGAGACGAAAGCATCAAATGAGATGGGTAATATTCTAGCATGGTACAGCAGGAAACTGAAGGACAAATAATAAATTAGCTGTTACACGATTTGACAAAGATAAGGATGATCCTACTAATTTGATCGTGAGTTGCGGTGATCCATTAAGGTTTCTTTAATTGGAAGTAAATAGTCCTTGCGTGCAAGTTATCGTGGGACAAAAAAAGCATTTTGTACTGAAGTACGAAGACATGGTACGCTCCAAGACAGTAAGACGCATATGGGTCATTCTTCAGAAACAGAGCTTTTTGGAAAGTAAAACAAAATCAACTGTTTTAAATTGTAACGGTGTTCGTTTGTATGAATCTTGGGGGCATTTCGCGTACATTTTGAAGGTACACAGTGATCAAGAAGGTACTGTATTATTTATTTGTTCTATTTACAAAATATAGAGTAATTTCTATGGAGTTGACGTATTTTTTTACTTTTTTTTGCCATGTTTCTTATAGTGAGAATAGAATTAAAAAAGTGTTCAGTGTTTGTCTTCTCCTAATGTTTAGGAAACCGAAATTAAAATAAAATACTATGAGTTCCATGGAGTAAATGAGACACACCTGATTTTAACTTTCTATTCCACAATAAGTCGACTGTAAAAGCATCTTCCTTCTAGTTCCACTGAAAGAGACTAAGCTGAATGTATCCCGTCTAACATGCAAAAATGCTTTGCAGTGTTGCCAGCTTCATACTTTTATTGCAACTTTTTTGTCAGTCCATGAAAGTGATGAAACAGCAGGTGTCATATGTGTCAAAAAATGTAATTCTCATACCAATAGGTTTAATTTCGATTTAATTACGATTCGTGTTTCTAACTAAATTATTTTGAAGAATAATTGTTGAAAATTAACTGGAAAACTAAAATCAGATACTGAAAACATGTCACAAATATGAAAGTGAAGGTGAGTTTCATTCTATGGAGTTGACATTAAGGGTATTTGAGACTAAATAACATATTATTGAAATATGAAAGTGGATAGACACTAGCCCAGTTATAAGAAGTGTTTAAGAAACAAGTAGAAACAAAGAAAGTAATTTGGGGATTATCATTTGTGATAAAATATAGTTTCACAAAATGCTAAATTTCAGGATAATGACACATATTGAAACTGATTTTATGAGAGGTTCAGTAAAATTTAAATTATAAAATTAGTAAAAATAATTTTTATCTTAAATATACAGTAATCATGAAAGAGAATCGGAGAGAAAATCTCGACAAATCTTTAGTTTTAGTCACAAAAAAGTAGGAAGATAAAACTTAGGGGAAAACAGAAGCAATGGCTCGCCGTTTTGTAGACAATATATCAGATTTTTAACAAAATGTAGTATTTTACTTTCTTCAGAGATCTTCGAATTTGCATTCCTTGTGATATCGTAATTATGCAACATATGGACAAATTGCTCTCCAAGTATGATTAAATTTGTAGGGAAATGTATATCTAATTTGCTATCCAAACATCTGACTCAGGATGTTTATTACTTTAGTAGATGAAAATAATACAGTAGATAATAAATATTTTTCGATTATTTTATGTTTGATTCATATTATACTCTACTATATAATTTCTTTATTTATATTCTAGAATTAAATAATATTCTAGTGATACTTACTGAAAACAGTATCGCTGAAAATATTATTAACTGGAATGATTCAGCCAAATATACAATTCATGGATTAGGATTTTCACATGTAGCACTTTGAGAAAGCTTAAAGATTGTTGCATAATATACATTATGTAATAAAACATACGTATTGTATTTTCGTCTGATTCATTAAAATATTCACAACACATAATGCTATGCTATTTGGATGATATTATTTATGTTCTCAAATATAGAATAATTGAGGATGTACTAAATAAGCAGTTCATTCAGATGCTTAAACGGAAAGGTTTGCAAGTGACATTCGAAAATTAAAAGTGAAGGTCATATTTATGTTATACATAAATGATCAACTCGAGTTTTAAAAGCAAAATTAAACGTTACTTACAGATCTTTCTATTTCAGTCCCTCAATTTGTTTCGTTTGCATGAAGTAGGTAATTCGCAAGAAGTTTTACAGTGGTGTAATGTCGTTTATAAAACTAACACCAACATTGTTAGTGCCTAAACCATGATTTAGTTATTCTCGACTTAATTTAAGATCAAATTAAATATTTGTATGAAAGTTTCCCTTCAAGTCCTAAAATTTAACATAATTTGTCTAGTCTACGTTGCTTGACCAGCATTGAGTAAACTTAAATATTTTATATTCGTGGAGCAGTGTCGTTTTCTGTTACAGTAAAAGCTGTTATTATATGTTATTCGTGTTATACTATCCAGTATCTTTCTTCAAACATTTTTTAAACAAAATATAATTAATCCTAGTCTTCGTGTAGCAGAGTGAAATTACAAGTTACCATGAAAAATTAGGGACATGTTTGAAGCCATTAGATACGTCTGCAATATTTTCAATCAAAGGAATCCGCATCTTCTGAAATTAGTTCCTGTAGAGACTAGTAAGTAACGTAAAATTAAATTTTACGAACGAGGATATATTTCTAAAATATTCTGCAATATTATATTAGATGTAGAGCTCAATAGATAGGAATAAATTGGTCTTATTCGCAAATGATAAAATTAACACCCTTTGCAAAATACCTATATCACATTTCAACCAGATAATAAAACAGTTCTCTCATTTGCCAAATTTAAAAGATCATTAGTTTAAGAAAACGAAAGAAAGAACACATAGTCAAATTTATAAAAGAATCAAAGGAATTGCAGTGTCACCAACAGCTTGCATTCGCGACTTTAGTGTAATAAACAATACCTAAAGAAATACTTTGTTTCTGCAATGCTTGTATCCGCAAATGGACTATGTTTGAAGTACTTCCCTCTAAACCATTAGCTGATGAATTAATAAAATTTATTCGATGTATCTGTACTAAAGAAAATGAAGACCTTTTGTCCCATTGAGGCAGCATTTGTGATTAATTGAACGCTTTAATTTTCTCCAACGATAGATTATGTAAATTTATATCAAAATGGATGCTGGATAATTTATATGTAACATTACAGTTTAAGTATAGATTACAATTGCATATCGAGTATGTGTGTTTAATGTTGAAAGAGAGAGAGACGAAAGGAGGTATTCGGTGCTTTTGTGTATACATGAAATGATTCAAGAAGGACGGAACGCTGGAAAACACTTACGTGCAGGAAAACATCCTGAATATGTTTACCAAACCTTTGTCAGAACTAAATAAGATGTAGTTAAATATACAAATGACAATGAACAATAAACATGTGTAATTTAATTCTTGAAAAGCAAAGTTCGTACTTTTCGTACAGAAGTTTACTTCGAACACCGCCGATATGTTACGTCATTATGAAGAAATATTAAAGTTACAGTCGCAACTGGTACCACTTTGTGGTACTGAAGTTTAAAGGCTGCCTATATTCTAGGACTATCTACGTGCCTTAAAAAGCTTAAAAGCCGCGTTGTTTAACAGTTTCTAATTTCAAAATTATCTGTGAGACTCTATGGGCCGGTTTCTCCAACGTCGATTAAATATAGCTTAACCATCCGATAACTAACCGTGCGTTAAATTTTTAACTGTCCGTTAAATTTTTTCCATTTCACCAACGCTAACGTTACAAATTTAACAAATCGTTTACAATCGGACCGTTAAGTGAAGATACCACTTGATTTCTAAATTTCTCATAAGCTAAACGAATTCTGATTGGTAGACTGAAAAGTTGTGTACACCTGACAAATGAACCTCGCAATCCGCAAGTAATAGGTCGCAGGCACTTGTTCGTGTGTTTTTGTGTTTTTAAAGATGTGTATGTGTGTATGTATTGAAATGATCTCCAAATAAACGTCAATAAAGTAATATTAAAATTCGTAAATAAGGCAAGAATATTATTCTCTCCCTACTTACGGAAACAAGTTTACTATATATATCTTTTCGACACACTAGAGGAATATAAACAGATGAGTTGAATAATGTTTCTTATGTATGAATACGTTAATACAGATTGTTTCTACTTTCGTTTACATAGCTAAATGCAGTGTTCAAAAGGTTGAAGCCCTTCATTCTTATAAATACAGAGAGGATTAGCCAGTTTTCATCTATTTCATGGATGTAATACGTTATGTTAGCTACTTCTGTTGTGTGGCGTTAAATGTAGTTCCAATGATGTTATTTTCATAATTTCGGATTCATGCAAGTATAATGAAATAAAGTCAAGAAACGGGGTGGCTCATGGATCAAGTTCAGTTTAGGTCACCCAGCTACTGAGCAATACGTACGCTTTATAACACTAATTCCCTTGCAAATGATTTAGTTAAACACTTCTGTAAATACCTAGCGGTAGACAGCAACCCAAATTCAATTTCGAGAAGCTATACTTAATAATAATTTACATAAATACGTAATCGATTTACTTTACTCATAGATATGGTACCACATGGGGAATATCAGTGGCGTCATTTCGTGTGATGAATATCACGTATTTGCTACATAATTAATAGAAAGATATCGAGGGGCGCTAGAAAGCGTAGATAGGTTAGGTAAAGCCAGGGTAATTATTTTATCATTACACTTGAAGCACATCACATTTAACAGGCCATCCTTGTGTTCAGCTCCAATGCGGTAGTAGCTAATTAATTGCACGTACTTGTTGCAATTTCAGTCTCATACTTTCATGGCCTAAATCTTTCTCCTGTGAATTTTACATTTTTTGGCTTACCTAAATTGAACTTAACCCGGAGCTGGGACACATTATTCAAGGGTGTATGCGTGTGCTTGCACTCACATCATCCTTGTTCCAGTTTGTTCATTGCACGGATCCGAAATAATGTCAATATCAATTGCAAGTACATTCAGCGCCGCATAACAGAAGTAGCTAAAAGTAAGAAATACTTAATATGAACAGGAATGACTTATTGGCAATAGTTAAAGGAGATATACTCGACGGAAAGGCATTCTTTACGTATGAAGAAGTCTTATCGTTATGCTAATTTTTCCTGTTTCCATGTGAACATTTATGATACACGATCGGTAATATTCACAATACTTTATTTTTTACTCCACATCATTTCCCCTTCCAAAATATCTTAAATCGACGTTTCTGACATGTACCTGTACTACCACTCTCCGAAACAGTTTTGTAAACTATATACAGACATGTATTAGAGAAAAGTGTTCTCCTGAAATTATTTAAAAGGAATTGTGTTAATCGTTAAGATGACGTGTACAAAGGAGTAGTAAAGCGACTTCGTGCGTTTTTTTTTTTACAATATTGCCTTTCTTTTGTATGATATATATTAAAAACGATGTTCAAGTGCGTAATTTATACCTCAGGCCTAAATTCGTAGCGCACACGTCTACCTTTCCTGTAAAACCATTCTTTAGAGCGCGTCTTCTTAAGCATACCCATATAGGCCCCTAACATACTCAAACATCATATTTACATTGCCCGCAAAGCATGCAACATTGGTTTTAGATGTTTTTGATCTTTAATACTATTGAAATGCATTATGCCAAGTTGTATATTTCATCTTTCATCAAGCAATTCTGTATTTATGCTTTCCATTTCTTGTTTCCTGTTTTCAAATTTTCGAGATACACAATTACTATCGGACCGTTAAATATTTAATCGACGAAAATCTGATGATTAAAGTTAACGATAGATTTAACAAACAGTTAGCGTTAACCGATGTTGATGAAACGGTCATTTCTCCTAATCAGACGTTAAATGGGCTTAACGGGTTGTTAAATCTTTAACCAGCGTTGGTGAAACCGGCCGTATGCATCATAAATTTCTGATTCATGTCAAATGAAAATTGAGTAATGGTGTTCCGCCATGTAGAATTGGCGAGATTGCGTCCTTGGAAAGACAATTATTTAGACCCATTAATATATACATACTAATTCTCACATTGGAAAGCATTATTGAATCCGAACATGTGGTATAAATCTCATGATCTAATTACAAATAAAAATTGCAGCCTTGTGATTGGTTGATAAAATTTCTTGAAACCTGAAGAAGAGAGCAGAGTTAATATATGTCCGTTCACTTCCGAGTCTAAATTAATACAAGTAAAATATTAAGTAATATCTAAAGGTTGCT
Source organism: Lepisma saccharinum (assembly GCA_022664845.1). Classification (NCBI taxonomy): domain Eukaryota; kingdom Metazoa; phylum Arthropoda; class Insecta; order Zygentoma; family Lepismatidae; genus Lepisma; species Lepisma saccharinum. The sequence goes on from JAGDQP010018656.1 coordinate 17,284, forward strand.
TAACATGTCGAAAAGAAACGTAAAGTATTAACCTGATTCATCCATTTTCACTCTGATTTGCATAGCTTTAAAATACTGTGAATCACCTAACAATGTATAGTCTTGCATGACAGCTCCTGTGGCGCTTGAAAACTCTGATCCAAAATAAACAGCTGCTATTGCTTCACCATCTTTCAGCTGTTTTACGGCATCATCCCAATTGTTCTCCCTATCCTGTAAAATGCGGTAGGTCACAAAAGAATACGAGCTGAATTTTTTGAGTTAAGTTAAATTGGTAAAACAATATTCTATACAATATAACATGTCTATTTATCATCTCCAAAGAAAAGACAATTGAATGGTGCCATATCAAAAAGACAAAGAGTACTAACAATTTTTTGTGAGCAAGGCAAAATGTTCAGTAAATATATTTGATAGGGCTGCAAGCAACCGCTAGGGACACTCCAGGGGGTTACGCCTTCTATTTCGGGAAGACTACTTACTAATGAAAAAATGGGAACATAGTAAATGAGGATGGTCTAAGGGGGTTATCATATTTTTCTAATCCTTTAGTTTATTTCATTTTATAAACTGAACATTATAAGCTTAGCACAATGGACATATTGGAGGTTGGGATTCGCAGGTGGTAATGGAATGTTAAATCAGTATGATGTGAACTTAGAAGACGCCATAATACTTTGATACAAAAGCCAAATGATTGATGTCTCTTCTTACCTAGGGGCAACTCTAGGTGCAATGTCAGTCAGGTGAGCCCTTGTTGACCATTTATGATTAAAGTGTATTCATAAATGAATGTATGATGTGTAAGAAGTGAAGTGGTGATGAGTTTAGTCAAGTTGTGTAGCGATGTTTGTATGAAAGTATATATAGAGTCCAGAATATGTGGCTTTGAAGTCAGCTTGGAAAGTTTCATGCCTGTGTGTTGGATGAAAGTAAGAAATTTTCACAATCAAATGGGAAAATGTTTTCAAGACTAAGGGTGAGGAGGGTGACGACTTGTTCTACTGTTATGGGTTGCTGTTTTGAGGTGATGAGTGTTTGTTGGGATTGTTCTGGTAGTTGGAAAGGTGCAATATAGGTTGGGGTATCTTGTTCTAGTTGGAGACGGCCTTTAAATTGTAGTTAAATGTGGGATGGGATTCTCCACGGGTTGTGCATTTGGGTGAAAGTTCTAGGTTTCTTAAGTCTTTGGTTTCATGTAGTCCAGTCCTGTCTCATTATTTGGGACGTTAGAACAATGTTGAGGACAGTGATAATTGTAGGCTTGGCATTTCTTGCATCGCAGAAGTAATGGAACTGATGTTTTACTCTATGTCGTTTCAGGTATATGCAGGCAGCTTTGGGTAGAAGGTTGTCTATTGTTGACAGATGCAGGTTGGGAACGCTCTCCATGAACTAGGCATTCCTTCCTTGGTTTTAATACCAATGCATTTGTTTGAATTTATTTTAAGGCCTTTAGGCATCTGTGGCTCACGGAGTATGCATTTGTGTAGTATGTCCCTCCACCTGAAGTTCCTGTTCTGTGTCTTTATAAGTAAAGGCCAGGTGCCTGTTTCAAGAAATTACTTGTCAATTTCCAGAGCACTGCCTCAGGACCGCTAACCTCCCACCAAAATCTTACCTCTCGTTTAGTTCCCTAGTTTTGGTGACAAAAATTTAATAACAATTGAATATCGTCTAGTATAATAACATTCCTTGCACAAAATGGTTAAAAAGTGACTTAATGAGAACAAGGATTGGTGGCGGTTGAGACAGCCCTCCGGAAATACAAACTGAAGAGTGAAAAATTGACAAATACTTTCGTGAAACAGGCCCCAGATCTACTCCTCCTATGGCTACGGACAATATTGAAGAACATCTGGAAGTGGCGGTTGACGTATTGGCTGATGGTCTAATCTGGTCAAAGAAGCTTGTTTTCCAAAGATGTCAAAAATGAACTTGTTTCTGATGGTGGTTGCTAAGTCAGGGTTGTTGCTTACAGTAGACCTATAATTCCGTTTCTGGTTTGTATGATCGCGAGATACAAACTTTCTAAGTTTTTGCAGTAGTAGCTTTGGGGTATATAACCTGGTGTTGTGATTGGCGAATAGAAGGGAATGCGTTGGCGTGGTGGTCAAGTCTGTATTGTGCAATGCTAAATGATCTGAAAAGTCCGTAGAGTGCTCTGATTCTGAATCGGAATTGCTGATAGCGTGTGATTTTTGGCTGGCGGTGAGTTGGAGCTGGCTAATTGTCGATGAGATGGAGAACGAGATGAGTAAAGACTTGATCAGTAGTACTACGTCCATGTTCAGAAATAGCCCCAAGGTTGAAGAGGTTTGATGTTGTAGAAGTGTATGCAGTAGTTGACATCTGAACAACTGGTGGTAATTAATGTTTGGCTATAGGTTTGGGCGTAATGGAACTGTCGTGAAATGGGTGATGTTAGAGTACAGTGACGATGGCAAGATGATCAATCAGTGTGCAATGATTGTTGAATATATCATACTAACTCGCACCCTCGACTCTGATAAACGCCGTCAATCCTCATGTGACCGAATATGTACAGATCTCTCTTGTACGTTTTTCAATACAAGGTCTTTGGGAGTACACTAACGTATCCCAATTGGGCTTTCTTCTAGTACTTTTGCTAGCCGTAACTAGAAACTCCTCAAAGCCTACATCTTTTATTCGGGAAGGGATATTTGGATATAGGGCAATAGGAAAACCTACGATGGGCTAAGGTTAATTGAATATGAATATTTTTTATTTTATTTTAATTAATATCATAGTGGCCATTATAAATGTGTTGGTCGAGTGATCAGTTATGCTGTTAGAATGATGGTGAGGAGCAAATTCACGGCACAACACTTAGGTATTCGCCTCTGGGCGTAATGTAAGACGCATGAGCCCCTGTTCATACATTTGTGGTTACTGTGCATTTGATGAGAGTCCAATGTATGGCGGTGTATCAGAAGAACTATATGCAGTCTGGATGATTACATGGGAGTGCGTTCTGATAGACTGTGGGTAAGTGAGAAAGTGGTGGAGTGACATTGGTTTGTGTACTGTTGGTGTTCTCGTGAGTATTGAGTGTATCGTAAAACAAGGATTGGTTTTATCAAAGAATTTTGATATGTGAAGCGTATGTAAGTTTTCTAATGTAGAAGTAAGTGTGAACATTTAAGTCTTTCGTAGAGTTCTCTAGTTGGACTGGGTAGTTGTATACGATGTGCCGTACGTAGTTGCGTGTCGTTTCAGTACTTATTGTTGATGATATATGTGATGAGGAGCAGAGATCCAGGCTGTGAATCCGTAAGTTAAGCACGGATAGTAACAAGACTGTATCTGTTAATTGCTGTGTCATTTTTTAATCCCCAGGTTGTTCCGTTATACATTTAAGGAGGTTCAAGCGGTTTTTAGCTTTAGAGATGACTTTAAGAGATGATGGCGCCAGATTAAGTGGTGATCACAAATTAATCCGAGGTACGTTACTTTATTGGTCGGTTTTATACATCCATAGAGTACTTGATTGTCAAGACGGGAGAAATTTCGTTTAGATCGGGAACGCCGTTTAGGGGGCATAAAGAATATAGCTTGGGTTTTGAAGAATTAATGGTGTCTCTAGTTGCTGCACCAGGATATGAAAACTGTGGATAGCTTCGTTCATGGTGCCATCTCTACGTTGAACGGACTTACTGAGTGCCAGGGTCTAAAGTGTAATGTTGTCAGAAATATCTAACATTCTAATTGAAGGCATACTAATTTAATTTCATTATTCTCGTGGGTGTTGCTTTCAATATCGTAACTTCTATAATGTTATTTTATTTATTTTATCTCTCATAGAAAACAAGATTTTTAAATGAAAATAAGAAAGAGTAAATTTTTGAAATAGGAGACTAATGGGACAAACTCGTATATATGGAATGTCTATAATAAATCTATATATGTACATTTACTTAAAAAAGTAAATGGAGGTTGGAATTATAAGAAATAGTGTATTTTTCCTCCACGAGAATTGTTGCACTGTGCGCCTAATAGTTAGACAACCAACATGACAGTACTAATATGGGCGAAAACAGTAGGCCAGGATATATTTGGAGGAAGAAAGCTTTAGTCCTTCAGCATCATTTAGAGAACCACAAGAGAGTAAGACAGAAATCCCATTCTTGTCTTGTTCAAACACACACACACAGAAAGAGAGAGAGAGAAAGAATGGAAGAAGACGAGGAAAAACGATGTACTCACTATTGTCATTCATTAACCTATTGTAAACACTTTTGGTTTTGATTTTCTTCATTATTAATTTATACAGTTTCACCCACGGATGCAAACTAAGATTTCCTTCGACGTACTTTTCCCATGATATTTTTCTATATTCAAACAGTTATTTTTCAAATGTTTCCACGGCTTCCCTATATTTTCTGAGTCTTTCCTGCCTGAGTTCATGGTTTCCAGCTATTCTATAACTCTTTCTTGCTGCTCTCATCTTTCGTTTTAGTCTTTCCATACTTTCGGTCCATTGAGCATCTTTCTTCTTTTTATTTATAAATATTGATTCCTTAATTGCTCTAATTGTGGCCTGCTTCAGATTTTGTGTCAATTCATTTAGATTACGGTTGTTATTTATTTGAGGCAATTTCAGATTTCTTAAGAATTTTTTCCAGTTTAATTTCTTAGTGTGATTTTTCATTGTTTCACCTTCTTCGTATTTCTTTCTTCAGTGATTTGTTGATTGTAGTTTAAACCCAGACTGATGACGTTGTGTGCACTCGTAGTAGTTAGTATCTTCATTTACTTTGTAATACTTCCCTTAGCCATTATTACGTCAATATTTGATTTCGCTCCGGCCCTGCCCCTGAAAGTTGGTGGTTGGCCGTCCCTATTTATCATATTTAAGTTGTTTTGTTGTATTAGATCCTGGAATTGCTCTCCATTTTCGTCCATTCTGGAGCAGTGCGAGAGCGGATGAGTTTCCTTTCTAATCTAAGCTAATCACAGTCTATAGGATAGACATCATTCCACACCAGAGTTTCCCTATTAGACCATGGACAGTATATAGGAGCGCCAAGTTTATATGTGACAAAAAAATTGAACCAAAGAGACCAATGCGTAGTTGTGTCATCAGCACTTTATTTAATACTCTTACGAGATGGCAGCACAACCTTCCCAGTCAGTATCTAGTCATAATGGATTTAGAGCAGCGCTATCTTCGGGAAACGAAAACCGATAATTGTTCTTCCATCCCCGTAAATATTTCGACAACACGAAGCAGCGCAAGGTCTTATAATGTGTTGACATTAGTAATGTTTTGTTAGTGGGTTGAACTATAATAGTATAATTGAAGGGTGTAAAGAGAAAACAAGAAATGTTACAAAGAGGTTTATTGGGAAAATAAAGTTTTAATTCCTTCATCGTTTAATGTTTAAACAGTGTAATGTATAATATGGGTCATTTCATGTCAAGTGGTCTGGGGATCCCCGCTCGAGCATCATGGATATCGATTAAATTTGGTGTAAACATTCACACATGTCCCCAATGAACATTGATAAAGTTTTACGTTCGCCGATGCTACTTGAGGAGATAGAGACATTTGTGTGACACTATACTTTAGCCCCCGACCTTATGACGCTGAGGTTGCGACAACTTTGAGACATAATATTTCCGGGACAACTTTGAGACATAATAATATTTTTGTTGAGAGAAACAGAACTTGGCCAGCTTGTACAACTTTTTGTGCTTTATGAAACAAAATAAGAAAAATATTTTCATGAGCGATATCCATGTAGATAATTTGGAGCAAAGTTGGCCGAAAAAACTGCGCCTTCAAAAAAGATGTAAAGTTTGATTTTTGATATCTCTGGAAGTAAACGTAGGAAACACGTGAAACTTTGCGCGTAAAAGCTTAGCAGCACAAGGTTATTGAATGTAAAATGCCATGCTCCTACAGCTCTCCAATCGTTGACAAGTTGGGTTTTAAATTGACTATTGTTGTAAGCCCAAAATTCTGTATTTGCAACCAGCGGTTAGAAACCAAAAGACCTTCTGAAAACTGTTTTAAATCATTCTCAGTAGAAAGAGCATGTATCAAACCCCCTAAAAAGTAGGGTTGGTTTTTCATCGCGGGCATATCAGGTCCTAAAAATAGGGTCAAAGTTGGAAACTTTGCTATGGGAACGTCACATACATTCTATCTTGTTTTCGTCTTGTTTGTTTTATATAGATATTATTACGACTATTATATTTCGTTGGTCCATGGTGACATTGTTACTACCAGTTTAGGCACTGAACATGCAACCCCATCGCCAAAGGGGTCACGCCCAATAGCCGTGCAATACCAGCCACGGATGGGTTTCTTGCTTTAGGATCGCAAGCCTGTAGTGAGTATCTTATATGGTTCCCAAGCCTACAGTGGCTATATTACATGGTTCCCAAGCCTAAAGTGGGTATCTTTTATGTTTATGGCCGAATACCTATCATTTTAGCATCCAGCTTACATTAAGCTCGTTCTTAAGTAACAAAGTATTTCAATGTTTCCTATTTATAATGTACAATTGTACATACATTTATAGTTTGTAATGTGTTCTACAGTTTGTTTCACAATCACATGAACTGATGACGTTACACATCACATAAAATATGTGACGTTACAAACTTTAACTTCTGTCATTAAGTGTCGAACCACCTTTAATCGACTCACAGATTCATATAGACTGCAAGAAGTAACTTACACGCTTTAAACTCTAGCAGAAATAAAAAGCAAACGACACAATGTAAAAGAATGCATCTATACTACGTTGTCATAGCAACGTTTCCAACTTTGACTCCATTTTTAGGACCTGATATGCCCGCGACGAAACACCAACCCTACTTTTCTTTATGGAGGTTGAAACATGCTCTTTCTACTGAGAATGATTTAAAACAGTTTTGAGCAGGTCAGTTTTTGTAACCGCTGGTTGCAAATACTGTACACTATTTTGGGCTTTTTTACAACAATCGTCAACTTTCAAGTCAATTGCCAACGATTGGAAAGCTGTGGAAGCATGGCGTTTTGTATTCAATAACCTTCTGTTGCTAAGTTTTATGCGCAAAGTTTCACGTTTTTCCTATCTTTACTTCCAGAGATATCAAAAATCAAACTTTACGACTTTTTGAAGGCACAAGTTTTTGCTTTGCCAACTTTGCTCCAAATTATCTACATGAATATCACTCATGAAAATGTTTTTCTTATTTTGTTTCATAAAAAGTTGTACAAGCTGGCAAAGTTTCGTTTCTCTCAACAAAATATTGCCGGAGATATTCTGTCTCAAAGTTGTCCCAAACTGTGCGTCATACGGTCGACAGCTAAGTATGGCGTCACCCAAATGTCTCTATCTCCGCAAGAATTGCATCGGCGAACGTAAAACCTTACCAATGTTCATTAGGGACATATGTGAATGTTCACACCAAATTTCATCGAAATCCATGGTAGCTGAGCGGGGTGCTTTTCTGAAATCAGACCACTTGACATGGAATGACCCATATTCAAGAAATGTGTAATATTTTATCCTGTGATTATTTATGATTTTTCCTTCGTTCTTTGACAGTTTTATAGTTCAAATTTTTCCCCAATAGAATGAGCTATAAAGCACAAAATCGCTAAACACGTACATCTGATTTTCTCCCGACACCCTTGACATAGTAAATACAAATAATCTAAATGCCGCTTCAACAACTCCAAGGACAACCAGTACCCTCTAAAGAACAGTGCTCCTACTACTTCTGGTGCTACTGGTGTGAAGAAAACGCTTCCTGCTGGACGTGGGCGCGTACTTTTCGAATAGAAACGACGTTCGCCGAAGTGTTAGAAGTGTTTGTTCTTTGTCAGCCGCTAGCCACATTATGTTCTGGTTCGAGTAACAACGGTCAAAATTGGAACAAGTTTTAGTACATGACACTCCTATATGATATCACGACTATAGTTCGATACTGTTCCCCTCTACAGCAGGCCCGTATTTAGGGCTCAAGGCAGCCTGGGAACAGTAAACTTACCGCGTTAATTTCGGTGCCCCTTACCCTTTATTGGAACCCACCCCTGTGAACTTTATTATCTGTAGGGTTTGTACTCCCCTTGCCTATATCTCTTGAGACACTTAAACTACACTCCTAACCCTAATTGTTCCACAGTTTAAGATTGCTCCCCGTATTTTCGGACCTGTCCCTATGAACTGGATTATCTATGGGGGTTTGAACTCGTCTCACCGCGATTTTTTCAACTACACCTCAGACAACTTCATACCCCTTATAGTTACTGAGTTAAAATTGCCCATCACCAATATTTCTGGACCCTCCCCTGAGATAGGAATGAATAGTAGGGTTTTTAACTCGCCTCACCGAGACCTTTACAACAACACCTCATTCATCTTCTTAGCTCTAGTAGTTCCTGAGTAGTTGACAGGCAGACGAATTGACAGAGCGGTTGTATAAGGCTTCACAGCACTTGTTGCTGAAACCAAGAAACGAGCCACACAGCGATAAAACGCGTAAAAGAAATATAAAAGAAAGTTTGGCCCAAGTTGATTTATACTGGAAATGAACGATCGAGATGAACTGCCTCTTCCGCACCCAGGCTTCATAAATTAATTATTTTTAATGGCATCGTTCAGTCCAATATTGCTTTTAGATAGACGTCAGTGGGTCTGATCGAGGTTGGCTTTCCACGAAACACAGAATTTCAATTATATCTGTTTTCATGTGGCACACAGTTCTGTTTAGCACTGTTTTTGACGCGGGCGCTGTTTTGACAGTGATGTTCTTGTGGCACACACTGTTATAGCCAACGGTATTTTCTCATTGCTCTGTTCTGGCCTGTTCCGTTTTGTCGCGCTCTGTTCTGGCAATGCTCTTCTGTCATGTTATCACCGTGACTAACCACTGTAATCTCCCATAATGACTGATAGTAGTTAGTATTAATTGCGCCCCCAAACTTTGACGCTTCCTGGGCCCATTTACTAATCCATACCTGCTCTATAACTGGTGAAGAAGTTCAAATATTGAACTTCTTCAGCTGTTTATACATTATCCTCCCTGACTTCTATTCGAAACTAAAATGTTCTCTTGTAAGAAACCTTTTCTTCTTCTTTCCTTTTAAAAATGAGATTGCTAAAGTAACTCTACTCGCTACTCATTTCCTTACATTCTCGAAATTCTTCATTACACTTCTATTTCCCGTAACACACGCACAAATACAGAACAACTGGTAGCTTTTAATCTAATACAACGTACTTACAGTTCGATCATGCAATCCATTTAATATATCATGGAAGATGCAACTAAATGGTTTCTGTGGAGCGCTTTGGCACATTTCTTCGGATGCATCATCATTAACCACAAGAATTGTTACATTCTTTGGAGGTTTGCCCATAGTAACGCAAAATAGTAATACTTCCAGTATAGGAAGAATTATTGTAAATAATATGTACCTAAATAATTAAAAGAGAAAAATCACTATTAGGTAATTACATTTCTCTAGCAGTTTAAATCAGTAAAGTAGCACATTTGATTACACATTTAAACGAAATTTGCAACTAAAATACAAGGATACTGTCTCTATTAACATGTCTTAAAATGAACGAACATTAGGTCGTTGCAAAGAGATTTCTATTCGCTGCCTTTGTGCATGACGCTTGCCGCGTGCAGCTTAAAATCAAGCTGCAACCACTTTTCTTTTGTATGTTTTTATCACTTACGACATGACACTTGAGGAGCTGGGGAAAACAAGAAAAGAAGAAAGAAAACGAAAGAATAAAATTGAAGATGGTAGTGTTGTTGCCAGTGCATTTTGTACATGAGATATATAAGGAAAGTGAGCAACTGGCCTTAGGCAACGCTCTGTTTGTAAACATATTCCTTGTTTTATCTTCTCGCATTCTGTGGATCATCGACAGCTGTCTCTGAGAATGCAGCAGCAGAAAATCAGGCGACATTCGGATAAACACCTCATTTGCTTCCATTGTTTTATAGAATGCACCATTCGTGTGGTTCTCAAGTCGTGTGAGAACGACATTTGCATAAAAGCAGTCTTAGAATGTCACGTCACTTAACTTCACACAGACCACGAAAACGCTCAATAAACTTAAAATCGTTGCTGATATAGTGAGCATGCGCTACCTTGAGATAGTATATCTGATAACTAAGTGATCCGGGCAATTCGGATCAAGTTTCAGACCTAGTCAGTGTTTGGGACTTGGCCTGATTTCAACCCGATGACCCGGAGGGCAAGGCAGAGTTTTTAATTCTTTCCTTGTTATGAACTGTTGGTTTCAACAGTGTATCTTTTGGGAGTGACGAAAGTGAGGGTGTTACCCCCACAGCAAGAGCGCCGAAAGTTCCTAACAATAGTACTAGCATATGAAAATAGTCTCATATCCCCGAAGGTGTGCAAATAACTCCCGTCGCCCCTTGGAAAGGCTAGTCTCAAAGAATTTGTGAATCTCACAAATGACAATATTGATTCGGTCTGAACCAAAGTTACCTCAAGGCCTTAAATAAAATTAAAATATGATTGATTGAAACCAGAAGAACAAAGCTTGGTCGAATCGGGTCAATACAGAGTGCCCGGGTCAAAGTTCGTGTTTGTGTCCTGCTTCAGACTTTTATTTTATCTTTTAGAGTCAATTCAGACGGTGATACTGTAATGGCTCATCCAAGCCACAAACCACTGCAGCGGCTCATACCAGCCACAACCGAGTCGATCTAACGGATCTACTCACTTAAGATGGCCACTCCTGAAGAGCATGTACTGTTGCTACTTCTTCTCCTAAAAAAGTGTAAGCGAAACAGTATAGTGCATATAAACTAGGAAGAAACTCCGTTAGGATCAGTAGCGACGATTGAACCCGGACGACCCCAATTACTAGTCGAGCATAGGACCTCTAACTTGTTCGTGGTCATTCCCGAAGACATAGTGATTACGGTGGTAGATTTTGTATCGGCAGGAGAAAGGAAAGCAGGCTCGAGTCCTGCTGCGCGCATTACTGATTGAGAATTTCGGATTCCCTCAGATTCAATAGATGAGTGCCGCTTAGATAGCTGTTAATATCCGAATAATTTGATATACATATAACCCAACAATTTATTGTGCTGATATCCGATATCCGTCTATTCGAATATTTTTTATTATCCGAACAATCCCAATATTACCCTATAACGATAAATCAAACAATTACCCGAACAACGAATAATCGAATAATTATCCGGATAACGATTAATGGAACAATTATCCACAAGTGAACAATCGAACCATTCTGTGAATTATGGATTTTAAAGAATTCAGCCAAAAATAATTAATCGGACAGTTATCCGGATAGCAAATAATCTAATCATTATCTGAAGAAAAGTTAAATTATCATTGTCCTGAAGAACCGTTTGTTATACCTTCATATAACCCAATTTCGTAGGCACGCGAGCTTGAACCTCTCAACTGACCATTTTGAGCCAGGGTTTTACAGGGTTATTCCTCAGTCACATCAGACAAATACCGGAATAATATCTACCAACTAGGACCTGGCTGACTACCTTCCAACATCCTCTCCTCCAAGCTATCCCTGCCTGAGCCGGAGATCCTAAAGGTCATATTTAAAATAAATAAAATATTTTGTCAGTCATAAGTAAGAGACCTGGACAATTATGTGCTTAAACGTTCCAGAATGTTCTTTCTGCAGTAGTCGTAGAAACGTGTAGCTGCTAAGGACGTAAAACAATGAAATAAAGAACATAACTAAATAGAGACGAATATCACAGCTGAATAGAAGTTATGTATTGTGGCGGATAAGTGTGATCATGGTAAACATTTTAAAGTGTTTGCTATGGATATTGGTAAATAATGTGTCGATTTGAGATTATCAACTGGAGTGTCATTTTTAGCTTTCTAATAATGATGTTGAGATGCTCATCGCGTGTGCATGTTTAAAAACTTATTCTGAGTATGATGACAAACATGTGCATTTAATATAATTTTAGTGACGTACAGTTATTACATATATAGTTTCCTGCCACTCTTTATGTCCCATGGCATATCACGATTTAACCAAGGTATCACGAATTAATATAGATATCTTGCAGAATCTCGTACAACAAACTTTCGAACATCATTAGTTGAGTAGGTAGAGAGTTCACTTCTGATGTGAAAGATTCAAGGTTATACCCTAACTTAGGTTTTCCAGGGTTTTTTCCAGTCACACCAGGCACATGCCGGGCATAGTACCTTCAACGTAGGTCATGGCCGACTCTCCCACATCCATTCTCCTATGTTATCCCGATCCTAGACCGTAGGCTAGCTTACCCATTTTAATTTGGTGTGTGATGCTTAGTCTATTTTAAAAGTGGAAATTATCCTACACTACTTCAGGAAACAATAAGAGAGAAGAATATAAGAAATCGAGCACCGCTAATAAATCTCAAGTTCGTCGATGATGATGGTGGCTCGTCGCTGGTTCTAACTGTAACGAGGACATCCGCAGAAAAGAAACCTGGAGCTGAATTCAGTGCAGTTTTTGTATTATTGGTACCATGTGTGATCCCATAAATCCTATAATGATTAAGAGTACGCCTTCATGTGCGATTGTTGTCAAAGTGACAGTAGTGACAGGGAATGAAGATCGGACTGAGATGTCATTCAACTTGATTTATCAATGACTTACTCTTTATTTGTTCAGTTTTTTTTTTTTTTTTTTTTTACTTTGCAGCTAATTCCATTAAATCGGCTAATCCAATAGGAACCTAAACTTAAATTAGAGTCTCAGCTTGGTTACAATATTAGCACTGTATTCCACCTGGATTTCTTACTTGAGTATAAATATATATTTTTAAATAAATTCGTTATCACAGTCAGTTAGGAAGTAATATTGGCTTACAGTTTTTACGCTACATATTTTTGGATGCCACTTAGTCCCAGTTTTAGAACTTAGCGCTGGCTTGAAGCTTAGCGGTCAATTCTAAAACTGGGGTTAGTAGCCTAAGGGTACTATTATGAATTAATACTACATCAAATCAAGTAAATGTGGATACACGTTTTTGATTAATACATCGACGTAACGATTATTCACATTCACACAAAATTACCAATGTTATCACAGAATAACCAAGTATTAAGAGTTTATAATTCTTGTGAAGATGATACAGATATAAGTAATTTCATGTAGGCTGTAATCAAAGTACCAATCTTAGTACCTTTCAGTGCCTTATTCACAAATATTTCAATATTTTAAAGACAAATTATCAAAACAAATATTTAAAATGTCAAGAAATTATCGAAGCTTACCCTACTACATGCTACATTTAATTTTATACAAAGACAATACGACTAATGGTTTCTATTCATACGCTTATAGGTGAGAAAACTAAAACACTTAATTTTGTGTTTTTGCCACATACTGGGAATGATGCTTTATAGTGCCTACTTGTAGGATGCATAAAAAATTTAAACAAGACTGAACCATTGCAAGTATTAACATGCATATTATTCCCTGGTATTACAGCGTAAAAATTTCCATTTTCAGATTTTCAAATAGAAAGGAATGTCGATTGGAACATTTTTATAACATGCAAAACTTTGTGCGTTAGACGATATTATTGGGTATATGTGAATCTGCATAAAAATTACCTTCTTAAAACCGCTAGGGTGAGAGGTTCTTTCATGTAGTAAAAATACCTAGAAGTTCGGAAAGTGTATGTTCAAGTTTAGACATAGTAAATGATTGTACAATAAGCTACGTGAAACACAACGTTCATTTAAAAGTCATACTTTTTACAGTATAGCTATCTGCTCTTTTTATAAGGTAGTTCAAGATAAATCAAGCTTTGGACGAGCTGGAGGGCGGAGACTAGAACTCACACAACAGACAGTTGAAATGTTTCTGTTCAACATCTCCAGAAGTTCAAACGCTCGTATGTCGAGAAGAAGGGTAGACCCCCTTCCAGCAATATTTCTTCTTTGCATGGTGAGGAGCAATTTCAGGTCTGGAGCTATATGGATCAGGCGTCCAGCCATACTGTTCAATCTTCTATCACTTAATACAACAGAAAGGATGCTGAGATGGGCATCCCCCTAACAGCACACGAAATTGCAGACATGATTCAATAAAGTTGCAATGCTCCACTTACGTTAAAGGAAATCGTGTCCCAGGGCAGATCTCCAGGTAATGTAAATGTAAGGTTGACAACACTTTCCAAGTCACAAATAAGTATCAGACAGATTGCTTTTGCAACGTTCCCGTCAACTCTTCGGCCTGTGATACGAGTCACAAATGTCGCCATATTTTATGAATAATAACAGTGTAGCAGTTTACACTCAAACATTCACATCTAAAAAAGTTCAGATAAATAACCAAACGTTTTATATCAATCTAGCAAAATCCCTATAAATTATTTTTCTAGAACCTGTCATTCAATAGTAAGGGCGTAAATAATAAATAATGAGAGAGGTCTGACGTACGAAGAGCAGTAGAAGAACTGCTGAGACAAATCTTTCGCCAAGACGTTGTGGCGTAATTGGAAAAGCGTTAGCTTACCATGCGAAACGTCTTCGGTTCCAGTTCTGGTCATAATAAAAGATGTTTAATACATTTTCTGTAGTGCATGTGTAAATGTTATATTTTGAAGTATGCTCTTAAATACGTTATTGTCTAAAATGAATAGCTAGAGACCTCGAATCTATAGCAGAGATACAGTTCTAACACACTGAAGACCATGGGTAAAGTACAACTTTTGATGTATTATATCTATTTTTGTTCAGTAACTGTTGATATCCTCACACATACTTAACGTTACATAGCAATGACACCGTAAAATCAGATGCAACTGTTACCAAAGCGGACATTTCGCCATCCCTGAAACATACTGTATCTGAAACATTACGGAAAGAACTTAATTGCTGCTACCAATGTTGCAGAATTACCTATCTAAAACGTTCGGAGACTAGCATGTGCTGTTAGGGCCATTTCATCTCAATTTTGTCAGTCTCTGTCAAGTTTCCGAATGCATTCCCTATGGACTATTGCGCCATTGATCTCTTAAGAGAAGTACTGCTTCACGACGTCCCAACACTACCAAGGGTCTTTGGAAAACAGGTAAACAGTTCTGGGATAGCATTCCGCTTAAGTACGT
Organism: Lepisma saccharinum; assembly: GCA_022664845.1. Classification (NCBI taxonomy): domain Eukaryota; kingdom Metazoa; phylum Arthropoda; class Insecta; order Zygentoma; family Lepismatidae; genus Lepisma; species Lepisma saccharinum. Next base: position 32,407 of record JAGDQP010018656.1, read on the forward strand.
GCGGCGAAACGATGGCGAGCCATACTCCAGTCCCGCGAATGTCACACTGAACACCATCCCTTTTGGCGGAATGGATTTCTCTGTAAACAAATTATTAACTCCGTTCCATCTTAACTGAATCAACGTTTCGTACTCGGTTCTTCGTTTTGTTGTATTTTGATAGGAAAAACGGGTGTAATCGAGTTTTATTAAAATTTCTAATTGGATTTTATTGAAAAGTCTTAGTTTTATCAAACTTTTGCATATTATTTTTTTATTATTTGCCTGGATTGGTGAAAACAACTTTGAAAGAACTCATGGTTTTTACTGCTTATCTTCAAGTGGGTCCTTTTCTACGAAAGGCATTGATATGTTTCCTTGAGGAGGGATAATTAAGTCAATCAATCCTGTTATTGCAATAGATTTCCATATAACTTACGCTCTTATGCCTTGAAAGTGACGAAATTATCATAAGAATTTAAAACTGTTAAAAGGTATTAAACCAGATTGTTGTCATAGGTAACAAATACCTAGTGATAACACTGGATTTGCTCAAAATTTACTAACGACTTAATGTCAGGCATTATTTCCTTTGTCGCTAGAAAGAAACACTGCTCAAGGTTGTTGACTGTTTTGAATGTTCTTATTTTATATTTTTATACATAATTCGTGATAAAAGTTGTTGACATAAATAGGTGAAACCGAAAAGGAAGAAAAATAATGCTGCTTTCTGTTACAGGATTGGATAATTATATAATCAACTACAAAAATATAACTTTACCCACTTTGCCACCCCTAGACATTTCTCTATATCAACATGCACGGCAGTGCATGAGCCAAGTTCTTCACGTCAGAAAACGTCAGCACTGCCAGAAGCATGTTATACAGGAACAAGAGTTTATGGCAAAATCGACGATTTGGGGGCCCCGTAAGAAAAAAGATATTAAAGATAGGAATATGAGCTTATGCCGTTAAGGAGATATGGTAAATATGTGCAGATGTACAAAATTTCATATTCGTATCTCAAACTATGTTCTAGTTGTGGACCCCTGAAATTGCACATTTTAGGCTAACTGACTCACTCACTCACTCACTCATCATATTGTTTAGGCTGTTTGGAGTAAGCTAGAAACATGAAATTTGGTATGAAGGTAGAGGATGATAAGTAGATAAAGGAAAAATTCCGACATTTTGAAAAGGTCGCCATCTTGGATTCAAAATGGCCGCCAAACCTAAAATTTCAAAGAATACACAGCCTAAACGACTAAAGCTAGAACAGTGAAATTTGGTACGAGACTACATCATTAATAGCAAATTAAGAAAACTTTTCAAAAATTTGAAAAAGTCGCCATTTTGGATTCAAAATGGCCGCCAACCCTAAAATTTTAAAGAATACACCCTAAACGGCTGCCGCTAGAATAACGAAATTTAGTTTGACAGTACAATATTATTAGTAGATTATAAAAATATTACAAAATATCTCTAAAGACGCAATCTTGGATCCAAAATAGCGGACGCCATAAATCTATTTTCAAACTGCTTCAGCCAGAAATACGAAATTTGGCATAATGATGTATTATGAAGAGTAGTTTAGGAAAACATCACAACGTTTTAAAAAAGTCACCATCTTTGATTCAAAATGGCAGCTGAAATACCATTTTTCACATCGTTCGAGATAGAGAAATGAAATTTGGTATGACAGTGTATCATCATGAGTATGTCACGAAAATATAAGAAAACGTTAAAAATGTGTTCATCTTTTATCCAAAATGCCCGCCTAAGCCCCACTTTATAACGACTGAAGCTAGAGAAACGAAATTTGGTATGAAGGTGTACTATTACGAGTAGGTTAGAATAAATTCGGCTCGTCTCCCCTACTAGGGTACAGTTCCCAGCGGAAGCCTGATTACGATAAAGGGGTGCGCCCCAGCGAGGCCATCTTGCAATTCCGGGGGCAGCGCCCCAATGAGGCGAAGAGAGTATATACATTACACAAGTGTAAAAAGCTGTGAAATACGAGCAAAAGCACCAGGGGTGCAAAATGTCCAGTCAACTCCTTCAACCTTAAAAAGTGGTGAAATGGAATATGGATGATCCTAGTTCCTCGCGCCAACTTCCAATACTCCTGCGTTTCCCACCAAGTTTTACTCGTCACAAGCGTTAGCACTGCCAGGAGCATGTTATACAGGCAGAATGTGGAAGTTTCCCCATTCGGACGCAGCGCTCTGGAGTATGAGGGAATATCTGCATCATGTGGCGCAGTGCCCTGCAGATTCTGGTTGTGATAAAAAGACGCAGTTCCTCCAAACTCCTCAAGTTCGATGCGCGGCCTGCCGTGGGATTCCTGGCGCAGCGACGTAAGCGAATCGAGGGGAGTATCAACACGCATGGCAGTGCATGCAGCCGAGTTCCGCGTGTCACAAAACGTCAGCATGCTATACAGGAACAAGAGTTTATTGCGAAGTCAGCGATTTTGAGGTTCTGTAAGGAAAAAGATGTTAAAAATTGGAATATGAAATTTCGAAGTATGACGGTATATCATCACTAGTAGATTACAAAATATCTGCAAAGACATCATTTTGAATGCAAAATGGCTGACTTCATAATAGATTTTCCAGACCGTTTGAACTAGGGATACGAAATTTGGCATAAAGGTGTATTAACAAGAGTAGTTTAGGAATAATTTACATTCTTGAAAAAGTTGTTAACTTGGATCAAAATGACCGCACAAAAAACTTTTTCCACACCATTCGAGCTATAGAAACGAAATTTGGTATGAAGGTGTACCATCACAAGTAGATAACGGCAATGTAAGAAAACTTTTTAAAAATCGCTTTCTTTAATTCAACATAGCCGTACAAATACCATTTTCCAAACCACTGAAGCTAGAGAAACGAAATTTGGTATGAAAGTGTACCATCACGAAAATGTTTCAATAAATCGATCAAACCACCGCTATGAGGGTGCAGCCCCCGAGGGGATATGGGAAAATGTTTGCACAGCATAAGGCGCTGCCCCCAGAAAGTCTGATTACAATAAAGGGGGCGTAGCCCTAAAAATTTGGAGTTGGGGCGCGCACGGAATTCTGGGGCAGCACACCCAGCGAGGCGAACCCAGTATATATACGACTCGGTCGCGACCTACAAAAAGCTGTGAAATCCGAACAAAAACACCAGAGGTGCAAAAAGTGCAGCCAAGTTCTTTAGCCCTAAAAATGTATGAAATGGGAGACGGATGAGCCAAGTTCCTTGGTGACAGCATGTAGGAGGAACAAAGGAACTTGGCGCGAGCTGGCAACAGCATATGGGTTGGTGGCGGTGGACGTAGTGGGTTTTAGGATCCCCACCACCCTTATAGCTTGAGGATCATGAACCTTGCCACCTCGCGCGAAGTTCCTTTGTTCCTCTTACATGCTTTCACCAAGGAACTTGGCTCATCCGTCTCCCATTTCATAACTTTTTAGAGCTAAAGAACTTGGCTCCACTTTTTGTACCTCTGGTGTTTTTGTTCTGATTGTTTTATTCCCTTTGCCCCAAGGATGTTACTGTGGTGTCAGGGGCAGACCCAGTACCGACAATTACAACTTAGTTGAAATTGGGGGAGGGGGAAATCAATACCCCAATTGGAGATACCTTTAAATTTTAAAAATCAATTTAACTTCCTCATTCCGTCAACTTCATTAATTTGCATTTTCTTTATCTGCTTTACTGGTAAGAGGCAATACAATGTAAAAAAAATAATATTGAATAAGCAGAGACAAGGCAGATATTTTCATATCTCAACTCCAGTCCTGCAAGTGGAGTATAATACAT
>JAGDQP010018657.1:0-36196 GCA_022664845.1 Lepisma saccharinum
ATCATCATGATCATCATATTCAGCCGTTTTCTATCCACTGCTGGATGAAGGCCTCCCCTTTCTTTCCACATATCTCGGTCTGATGCTATCCTTATCCATGTAGCTCCTGAAAAACGCTTGATTTCATCTACCCATCTTACATTTGGACGTTGTCTCGGTCGTTTCTTTTCTCTAGGAATCCACTGTAGTACATTTGTCGTCCACCTTCCATCTGCTCGTCTAGCTATTTGACCGGTCCATCTCCAATTCATCTTCTTCGCAGTCTTGATTATATCCTCTACCTTTGTGCGCGAATCCATTCATTTGTTTTCCTGTCCCTCCTGGTTATTCCTAGTATCCATCTCTCCATTGCTCTTTGTGTGACTCTCAATTTTTGAGTCGTTTGCGCATTCAATGTCCAAGTTTCGCAGCCGTACATCATCACAATGATTATAAATTTTACGCTTCAGACACATTGGTAGTTTGCTTTTGAAAATAAAGTGTAGTCTTCCAAACGAACTCCACGCCGTTCTACATCTTCTATTTATTTCATCAGTCAACTTAGTATTCGATATTTTGAGCTAGCCTAGGAAAACATACTTATCAACTATGCCTATTTTCTCTCCGTTAATCTTCACTTCCTTATTTGCTGCATATTTGTTGTACATGACTTTTGTTTTGTTTTACATTACTTTTTAATTTTAAAGCCTATTTTCGAACTCTCGTTACTCAGTTCACCCATTCTGGTTTGTAGTTCTTCTGCACTTGAATCAAACAGGACTATATGATCAGCGAACCGTAGGTGATGAAGATATTCGCCATTAATTTTAATTCCAACTTCATCCCAGTTTAAATTTTGGAACACTCTCTTCAGGACCGCACAAAACAGTTTTGGAGAAATGGAATCTTCTTGCCTTACTATTTTTCCAACATTTTTGTTGCAGTCCAATGATAGATGTGGCAGTGGAGTAAATGTTTCGCAGTAACTTGATTTATGCACTTTTAATGCCTTGATTTTCAAGTGAGTTAAGAACTGCTGACAAGGAGACCGAATCGAAAGCCTTTTCAGAATCTACGAATCCCAAACATAGTGGTAGTTCATATTCGTCAGTCCTTTCCATAACTTCATTCAATGTTTGTATGTGGTCCATTGTGCTAAATCCACGACGAAATCCGGGTCGTTCCCTTCCCTGGTTAAAAATTAAGTCTCGTTCAATACGATTTAAAATAACTTTGGTGAAGATTTTGTATAGGATTGACAGTAAACTAATTAGTCTGTAGTTTTCCACTCGTTCTTTGCCCAATTTCTTGTACAACAAAATGATAACGACATTATTCCAACTTGAGGGTGTTTCGCTCTTCCTCAGGCACATCGAGAATAGTTTAGCATGTTCCTCTTTCATTTTTTCAACACCCCATTTTAACATCTCTGCTGTGAGTCCATCTTCTCCTGGCGATTTTCCGTTCTTCATCTGTCGAAGTGCTTTATCCACTTCTTTCATTACGACTGGAACTTCTACATAATTTTCTTCTGAGTCTTCATTTCCTAGTTCTTCCTCGGAGTAGTACAATTCTGTGTAGAAATTTTCAAATATGTTTATAATTTCTTCCTTATTTGCCTATCATCAGCTGCTGTTTGACTTTCTTCAAACTCTTGTTTTCCTCGATTGTATTTCTAACAAGATTTTCGTTATATCTTCGTACATCCTCTCTTATTTTCTTCCTTACGGTTTTATTTAGTTCATTGTACTCAATCCGCTTGATGCAATTTTCCTCTTCTTTCATTTCCCTTCCTTTCTTCAACAAGAGTTTAGTTTCTTCTGAGATTATGCTCTCTTTTTCTTTCTGGTGCCTGCTATTTCCTTGGCTGTCTCTCTTTTCGATCTCAGTCAGTATTTTATTTCTCCTATCAATATCTTCTTTATCTTCTAACTCTTCCAAGGCGCTGAATCTGTTGCTTAGTTCTATTTCGTACGTCTGTCTGTGCTTCCCTAGATTTTCCAGATCTAAAACTGACGATTTTCCTTGGATAAGCTTCCTTCTCTCAAGTACAGTACTTAGTTTCAGCTTACATCTCAGCATCCTATGATCACTCGAGACTTTACACGTCTTGCAAAATTTTCCTGTTCTTTGACAGAACGTAGTCTATTTCGCTTTCGATCCCATTTTGGCCTTTCCATGTCCATTTCCTCTAGGAGAGTTTCTTGAAAATATATTAGAAATGAACAGTCTGTAGGCTTCTGAGAATTCCACTAACTTCTCTCCTCTCTTGTTTCTTTTGCCAAATCCAAACTTTCTCACTGCTCTGCATGGTTCCTACTTTCGCATTGAAGTCTCCCAATACAATTGTGTAATGCGATTTTCTCCTATCCAAAATCTTCTACATCTCCTGGTATAGGACTTCGCCATCCTCCTCCGGGTGTGAGGTTGTTTGACCATACACTTGTATAATTTCCATACTGTATCTCTTGTTTATCTTTGTTACTAGTCGTGCGATTCTATCTGAAATTCCTTCGATTTCTGTGATTCGTGTCTTCAGGTCCTTATTAATTATAAAGCCAACGCGTATCGGTTTTCCATTTTCTGTTCCTTTGAAGTAGAACGTGGGCCCTGACGGTAGTTCCAACTGGTCTTCATTCTTCCTCCACATTTCTAATAGTCCTATGATGTCCCACTTAATCCTCTTCAGATCATTCTGCAATTCTTCTAATTTGTCCTCTCCTGCAAGTGCCTGATAGTTGAGGGTCGCCACATATAGGTCCATTCGAGTTGCCGTGTTGGTGTCCTGGCAGACTACACTGCAAACCTGGACATTTTTATCCTCTGATTTCCTACAGGACTGACCGCTGCCGTTGCAAGCTGCATTTCGTCCTCCTTACGTTTCCTTACGTTTACCATTATGTGTAAAGAAAGGAGGGGTGCAGACATTTGACTCATCACGCTGTCTGCTAATACGGGTTGGTGAGCAGCCCATCCATGTTCGTTCGCCACGACGTGAACGTATTGAATGGACATTAGGCATGTACCCCGGTCGGTTCCCTAAATCCTTGGCAAAATTCGATGGTTCCGGTTTATCGGTCCTGTCCCGGGGTGTATATATATAATGATATATATATATATTATTGATAATATGATGGTGTGACCAGTATTCATACCCTGAATACACATCTTCTAAATCCCATTTTCGTCAATGAATTTTGGATTGTTTGTGGTCTAACATTAATTTACATCTTCCAGGCGAGTGAAGTAGCTAAAGTTTTAGCACTGATTCTTTGAGTTTTGTTCTCAGAATGAAGAATATGGGTTTCATTCCAGGCAGTTAGTTCTCTATGTTGGCCAGAACGGATTCTATTCCACAATAATTGCTCTGTTTTATGCTTCTTTATGATGTAAGTAGAGTTTGTAACACTCCTACCCTTCCTTGGAAACGCATGTACTCACAACTGTACAACTGTGTGTATTCGAATTAGCATATGAATGACTCCTACCTCAGCGGGACTCATGCGTGACGGTGCTCGTAATCGGCTTATCTCGAACAAAGGTGATCTTCATCACTTTAACAGGACCCTCGTTACTTTTGACAGCAGCTGTCAGTTTGACATGCAGATAGGGTCACGTTGAAAAATGGGAGAGGCGTGTTTTCATCCTTCCGTCTTCGTACGTAACAACAAGGGTTTCGGCTCCAACCGGGACCACGTTGCTAACCTCATATTGAGAAGCAAGTGTAATAATGACTGGTTATCTTTTACTATTTTTGTCTGAGGCAGATCGGTTCGCTGCCCGAATTTGCCGAAGACTGAATTTTAAAAAAAAATTGATATCCACCTCAGACCGGGATTCAACTCGATGTTTTCATATTTCATTTGAATTTTCTCTTTTGCTTCATACTAGCGTATGTATTCCCGTTTTTTCTTCTGTACCGCACTCTGGGGGAAATCCACTTGCTTCGTGCTGCATCATCAGGAAGTTATTTACGTAGTCCTTAAACAGTCCTTCTTGAATTTCGTATTCCCATACCTCATGGATCTTATCGATTTCATATCCCCAGGACGGGTTTTTTCAATTCGGGGGTGCAGAACGTCCCGCGAAAACCGTTGATATTTGTTTTACCACTTTCCCCGTTGTTGTGTTCTTCCATACACGTGCGACATAGTCCAAACATGAGTTTGCCGTTGCACGTATAGGGAAGCACAGGGATGGAGAGGGAAGTCGGGGGTTCCAAATATAATTCATATAGTCCCTCGCAATCCGTCAACTAGGGAAAATCTTTCCTGTACACCTTTGGTTGACCCAAGGGCATGGGTTGGCTAGCCATAACCAACGGGTACAGTGATGTTACATCCAAGTACCGTAGCCGCTCAGAATCGTTACAGGTGTACAGTGACCGGAATAATTATGTTCTGCCACTCTTAATCGCATGTTTGGGTACAAGGTCTGCCTCCAGGTCAGCGCAATCGGTTCGGATAAAGTCGTGGATGGCTCTGTCGTGTTTCAGGTACTCGTCCCAGGCGCATTCCCATAGTTCAATGACCTTGAACCCTAATCGTTGTAGGTTCATGTATTATCGCGTTCTATCGGTTAAAACGTTGTTCGAGGCTTTATCCTTCTCCGAAGGGTTCGTGCCTAAGGTTTGGGTACGTACGTGGGCACCCGTGGTAGAGGCAACCTAGGAATTCATAAGCATAGGTTTGTAACCCTTCTTGTGCATACCCACCTAATTTACCCAGGCCCGCATGGACTCCTGCTCCATTTGCTGCGTGTATAATTTAACGGTTATGAACCCAGGACATGTGCGTTAGCCACTAATGGGCTTTCTTATTCTGGTGGTCTCGTTTCTGGTAGCCTAATGGAGGGATCACTGGTATGGTGTCTTCCGGCAAGTATAGAGTGCGAAACACGCGCATAGCCAGGCTGGCTATTTTTACAGCCGATAAGAAAAAAATTCATGCTGTTCGTCCTTTGATGATGTTAGAGAACTTGATTACTGCGGCGTTGAAGATGGCGGCGTCATTCTTACAGTAGGCCAGTAGTTCCTTCCGCATATCGAAGTGTGTAGTCGTCGTCCTGACTACACTAGTGATGCCATTGCATTAATGCATCGTACTCCTCATTACTACGACCCTCCGCCTCAAACATTACAAAGGGTGGGATTGGACCCTTATATTTTTGGTTCTCCACTGTATTGAAAAGGTATGGAAATTCGTCTCTTCGGAGATTGGTATCCAATCCTAGGGTTTTCAGGAGACTCGCTATTTTAATACCCATGTAGGCATAGGTGTCCCAGAAGACAACTTGCTCATGCAGCGTCATTTGAATGATTTTATTTCCTTGGGCTGTCATATAAATATCCTTGCCATCTTTGTTCCTCTGTAGCTGTTCGTGCCGCCAGTATGTTGTCATAACGGGACATATTGTGGGCTAGGCATACGCTATGTTAAAACTGGTCCAGTTCCTCCAGTACGTGCTCAATAAACTCACTCATGATCTTGCAAGTGAAATCGCGATTACCTTCTATTTCGGATCCCCGCAGACCATGCACGAGGCACCAGTATCCTTATCTTTACATTCTTTACAGTGGTGGGCCGCACACACAAGATTGACTTCGTGTTGGCGGTCCCCCTTCGCGTCTGGAACAAGAAGTGAAATCTCCACATCATAGATAATAAGTAAATATTTATCTTCACTTTGTAGGTTCTAACCCTATCAGCAAGCTTCGTCGGGCCGGGGTAGGGCCAACCGTATCCCAACCATTTCGCGGTTGGCCCAACTTTCGCAGGACGAATTTTGCTGATAGGGAATGAAGCACTGGTTTCTAATGAAGCACTGGTGTTGTGGGAGTATGTGCTTCTGGCACAATTTACAAATATACTGGCCAGATTCGGGCGTGGTATTTTGACATGTATCTATATAGGCTAGGCAGTAGGGGCAATCCTTAAATCTGTCACATACAGCCTTACCTTTCTTGGTGCCTTCTTATGATTGGTTATACACTCTACAGATGGAAATGTTCTATAGCAATCCTTATATTTAAATTGTCCTTTCTCATCGTCCTTGATGGTGTGGCGGGTTTCGCAAAATGAACATATGGACTTGCATTGATGCCGCAAACAATCCGCATACCCCCCAAGGCACATACATATAGCAGTACCCCTTCACTCGTAGGTATGACGTAATATATGTTATCATACTGTAATGAGCGTAACCTGTTTCCTCATCTTTCGAGTACTGAATATACAGAGAGGTTTTACCTCGAGGGCCTGCATAAAACACTCGTTTTTTTTATTTTATCCGGGTTCCTCTCATATACTACTATTCTGTACTGAGGACCCAAGTGCTGTTAGAGCAACTTGATTACCTCTCGTCCGCATCCTCCTCATGCCTCCACATCAACGCCTACTGCTTGCACAGAGTCGTTGCGCTTTCCTTCTCCAATAGTCAGATCCTGTACGCTTTGTTTCATTTTTATCGGCACAAGCATTCGCCATAGCTAACGCCTCTGGGAAGCATAGAATCGATTTTGGAGGTGAAACGGTGTACTTGGAGAGGAAATCTGTTTTTTCCATGATCTCTTTCAATCTGCGTTTGGCTTTCCCCATTACCTTCCGCATCTCAACCCAGTGTAGCTTTATCAGCACATAGCCGAAAAGGAATGTCTCATTGGAATTCAGAACATTGTCGATGGCTTATAAAATTACAGCTGGGTTAAGTTCATCCCGTTTCCGCCAGCCTACGTACATCAGACGATCGAATGTTGATGCTTTACTTTCGATCGCCAGATCGACGTACGCGTCTGACGGAACATCGGGAATGATGTTGCCTAAAGCGAATGGGAAAATATTCATATATTCCTCGGGATGCACAACATTGGCCGCTTCAGGGTCTCCCTTTAATAACAAAATGGGGGTACCTGCACCGTTGTCTCGAAATAATTTGGATTTTTCCATTAACTTGAATACGTTGCATGTTGGTGGTGGTGGGTAGAACAAATGTTTGCCCATTCCGGGACTGGTGCCTTTTTCTTGTAATGATTTGTCTAGGGTCCTTTGACCATAGGGTCCATTCCGTTTCCAAAAACACATGACCACTGTCTGCTGGTTCGCATGGTACCGTGCTGCTACTTCCCTCCGATGATTCGAGTGTACTCAGTCGCGTTGAGTTCACTCGGTACTCAGAACTGCTCGAGTCGAGTCGAGTAGGTACTTAGAGCTGCTCGAGTCGAGTAGAGTCGGCGCTCACTATATGCTCGAGTCGACCCAATTCGGCGCTCACTATGTGCTCTGGTCGAGCCGAGTTGGCACTCACTATGTGTCGAGTCGAACTGAGTCGCTGTTCCGAGAGACTCATGCTGCGACTCGGTTACAGTGAGTCGAGCTCGAGCACCGACTCAACTGAAACAATAGACTCGCCGCTCGAGCCGAGCGGATTGATATAACCGTCAAAAAAGGAGTCAGTGGACGATGTCATAGTAATGCAAAGTTATCTTACCTCATAATTTATACACAGCTTTCACGGCATTCTACTTACTCAGTTATTCGAGAAAACTTAGAACAACAAATTATGTTTCCGAGGAGATCAATAAGCTAACTTCACATCGACTATCATGCTTTCTAGTATCATTGTTTCCAAAGGTAGTAGGAAACGAAAAGCAAATATTGAAAATAAATTAACATAATAAATAATAATAAACTTTTTAAGACTTCCTTTTTTTAATCAATTCGTACTAAAAAGGAAAAATTAATTTGTTAATGCATACCTAAAAAGGAAAGCATGGGGCGCTCTCTCATATACTGTCAGTTCACAAATTCTTAAAATGACGCGCCGCATTTTTTTCTTTTTAGTCAAGCATAAACAAAATTATTTTTTTAGTTTTTAGTGCGAATTATTAAGAAAAGAATATCTTTAAAAGGTTTTTTTAGTTATTTCTATTTCAACGATTTGCTCAACTGGAGTCGCGACTCGGTTACACTCGACTCTAGTCGAGTCGGTGCTCAGTACCTACTCGAGTCAAGTCGAATCAGTAATCACAACTGCTCGAATAGAGTCGAGTTGGCGCTTACTATGTGCTCGAGTCGAGTAGGTACTTAGAACGGGTAACGTTCATAAGTACTAAATTACAGAAGTCCTAAATAGCAAAAGTCCTAAATAGCAGAAGTCATAAGAAAACTTTCACAAATCCTAAACTTTAGGACTTGTGCAATTTAGGACTCCTGCACATTAGGACTCGTGCAATTTAAGACTTGGCTTCTCGTTTTTTAGAACTTGTGCAATTTAGGACTTGTGGTGCTACCCCCTTAGAACTGATCCAGTCGAGCCGAGTTGGCGCTCATTATGTATTCGATTGGAACCGAGTCGGCGCTCACTATGTGTTCGAGTCGAGTGGAGTCGCTGCTCATAGACTCACGCTGCGACCTGGTTACAATTGGTTGAGCTCGAGCGCCGACTCGAATCGAGCGTTAGGCTCGCCGCTCCAGCCGAGCGGATTGACATCCTTAGTTTCGACTAGGTATTTTTCTACTTTTTCTACTATTTCTTATATGTGTTTTATTGTTTCTCCTTGCGTTGATTTGGTATTATTGGTCATGTATTATTTTTGTAGTCTTGCACATACAGGTGTTACGTTCTGTATGTCTGTTTATGATGTGCAGGCGTGGGTACTGGATATATTTATTGCCGTGCATAGGTCGTTTTGTGCTACACTACTACTACTACTACTTGCAGTGCCATGCTATAGCTTTCCTTCGTTTACACGTATCTTCTTATCCTTTACCGGGTTTCTTCTCTAGTTGGGTTGTACCGGTGTGGTGGTGTTTGTGCTGCTGCTGATGTCTTGTTCAGGGGTTTTGGAATCTCGAATAGATTAACCTTACTTTAGTCTATTATAATAGCTTTTGTATTCGGGTTAGTTTTTATGCATCTTTCTCCTTTGTCACTGCGTAGGTGTGTCCGTGGACATACGTACCTTTACGTTGTTTTCTTTTTGGATCCTGGTGTTTGTACCCGCTCTCGTGCATGTCTCTTATCTCTGCAGCCTCTGCCCAGTGTTTGTCTTTTCTACTTCACTCTCAAACGATCGCGCACAGTGTGTTTTAGAATTATGCAACGTACTCCAACATTGCGTACATAAATAACGTTGTTCTATTTCTTACAATTACCTGTATATTTTTTGACATTTTAACATATTTTAGCAAATCTTTTTGATAATTTTTTTGGGACAATTTGTTTTGAAAAAATTTTCATAATTGTTTTTGAAAAAAAAAAATTGGACAGAATTATTTTGGTACTTTGTCACCCTACCTCTGTCTTGGCTCGTCCATCAACTACTAGTGGGAGGTGACCCTAATACTGGTAGGGTGGACATATCCTGCATATTAGGGCAATTTAGGTCGATAGCAGTGTTTTTTTCCCACACAGTGTGTTTTACAATTATGTAACGTACTCCAACATTGCGTACATAGATAACGTTGTTCTAATCCTTACAAATACCTGTATATTTTTGACATTTTAACATCCTTTATTTGAAACTTTTTTCGAATTGTTTTTGAATAAAATTTTATTACCAACATTTTCTTACAAAAAAAATTGATACAAATTTTGAGAAGATATTTTTGACAAAAATTCTTTTAGCCAAATTTTTTGATAAAATTTTTGGAGAATTTTTTGCAAAATTTCTTTTCACAATTCTTTTGCAAAATTTCTTTCACAATTTTCTTTGAAAGAAATTTTTAACAGAATTATTTTGGTACTTTGTCACCCTACCTCTGTCTTGGCTCGTCCATCAACTACTAGTGGGAGGTGACCCTAATAACGGTAGGGTGGACATATCGTGCATATTAGGTCAATTTAGGTCGATACTACTGCGTGTTTCCCAGTATTGGCGGTTGTTTCGGGCTGGGTGGGAAGGTACTCCTAATATCGCTCGGGTGGTCAAACATCCCATATTAGGTCATTTCAGCTCGATACCACTAAGTTTTCACCAGCAGTTTGTGGTTATTTCGGGCTTGGTGGGAAGCAGCGCCTAATACCGGTTGGGTTTGCTAAACCCCATATTACATCTCTCTAGCTCGTTACCACTAAGTTTTCACCGGTTGTTGTGGTTATTTCAACTTGGGTAGGAAGGTGACCCTAATCCCGGTAGGGTGGGCACAAACCTCACATTAGGTAATTTTAGGTCGATTCCACTAAGTTTTTCCCAGTAGTTGTGTTTATTTCCGGTTGGGTGGGGAGGGGACCCTAATACCGGTCTAATGGTCAAATACCTCATATTAGGTCATTTTAGCTCATACCACTAAGTTTTCCCCAGTCGTTGTGTTTCTTTCGGGCTGAGTGGGAAGGTGGGCCTAATACCGCGCTCCACAGTCGCATACTGTCCTTGTGCGCCGATAGCGGTTAGTATTCAGCTACTCATTCTTCCCGTTTTTTTCTTTTTCAACCTTTAGGCACCTTCACTACGATCCACCTTCAACTTCAAGTGAGCGCGCTACCCACTCGGTCAGACTAACCCGGCAATTGATATGCCATGACTTACCTCCATCGTACGGTTTAGGCTTTTATTTACATCAATGTAATTTTAAGGTCCCTTGCTCTTTTTTCTATTTTTTCCACCTCTGACCGGTATCGGAATGGTACCTGGAAACACGACCATCGCCCCTTCCGTCCCTATCCTGCTCTGCGCTTGGGTATTTCACTTTTTATCTCTGCTTCCCCGCACCACAGTGTATATACCCGTTTCCCATCTTACAAAGTAAACCAGGCGACCTATTACGTTCATTTTACTTATTTGACACCCTTTAGGCACCTTTGGCACCCCTTGTATGATTGTTAATGGGGTGTTTTTCCATGCTAAACACACACACGTTCGATTTTGCCTACCTAGATAGCGTGTTCTAATAGCCCTCCAAAAACTCCTAGCACTACAGGTGAGCGCGCTATCCACTGATCCATCCTAGCTCAATATTTACTTCCCATAGTCTTTCCTTCATTGTTCGTTTTCCGATTTTATTTGCTTCCTTGTCCTGTTTTACAAGGGCAAAAAGGAACGCTCGACTCTTGGAGAACATAGTAACAGGACCTACCGTCAGATGACACCACGCGCCGCAGCTTTAATATATTTATATATTTTAAAGTATTATTTTACTATTTTTAATAACGACTTTATCCTACATTCACGACTTGCAAACCACTCATTTGTGTTTGACCGCTTACAGTAAACATCCAAATAACTCGGCCAAATACTTTTCTACCATACTTTTAAAGACATACTTTTCTAAAAACATAATTTTCTTTATGCGTGACTTACAAGTGACTGGATTTGGAATTTATTTTCTTTTATTTAGTGTCTGTGGTGACCTCATATCTTGCAACGTTACTTTAACTGTTCCCCGATGTCTTATCATGTTGAACTTTTACACAGCAAAAACTTTTGTCGGGCAACAATACCCTATCCAACTACAATTTCTCTTCCTTCAATTCCAAAATTTGGAAACTCACGACGCCTGCGGGACACGATATTAAATAGTGGTACATTTTAATTTCCAGCACCGCCATACTGATTACCAGGGGGTACCCACATTTCCCATTGTGACTCACCCGATACTCTATTTTCTAAGTCTAACATAATACGATGCAGTTCTGCCTCTTCTTCTGCAGTCGTAACAGGAGCGTCCACGATTCTATTAACAAACTCCTGTGTAGCCGGACTCGCACACTCTATTACCGCGTCGGAATTAATATTGAAATTATAATTGGAGGTTTTACATCCCTGTGGGAGGGCCCTGGTCGTACTTTTTGGTTGTTAATGCGATCGTATTCCTTGGCATTGGAATACGCCTCCTGATTACCACCGACGTTATTGTTCGTAAGTTCCACCGGGTCATTTATAACAACCTCCACACTATTTGTAGAGGTACTGTCCTGTCCTTCTCGCGTAGGTGTAGGAGAATGTAAAATTACATTTTCCTCCAGGTACTCAGATGAAGTAGTACTACCTAGAGGCAATGCAAACCCGATCCCATTGGGTGCACACCACTCTGTCCATTACCACCGAATATGGCTTCACCATTACCACCAATGTAGCGGTCATTTGGGGAGTACCTCGCACTTGGGGTGAAGCTTGTAGCTGATAATAAAAGCGTCGTGCGTGGCTTTCCCCTAGCAGACGAAACACCACATCTCTATCCAGGCGGTCTGATATGTCATGTCCATAAAAACGAACTTGGCTGTATTTTCTCATCATGAGTTGCATTTCCCGTTCACACGCATACGAGTTACTATACAAATCACAGAGGTCGGCAAGTGAGTAGCAGCTATCAGTGATATAATACATCTGTTCAGGGAATAAATGTAACATATCATTGATAAACCGCATATATGCAATGGGGTCGCTGGGACGCTGGCCTTGCATTTGTAAATAACAAATTTGTCTCCACGCCCCAACCACTATCATTCCACCCTCTTGCCATCCATCCTCTTCCACGATATATTGAATTATCTCGTCCACCGTATTGCTTTGAAGCCCGGCTTCCAAAAAAAGAATAATAAAGTAATAAACATAAAGTAATCCATAGTATCGGCTACTCACCTCACCGTCTAGCTGTGGAATGAGGATTAGAACAGTATGTCACCATATATACTATTTATGTTATTTTCTCTTTCATTGACCATATTTTATTTAAAACAATTTGCTTGAAATCAGGTAATGGTTTTACATTGCTGAATCTAAATCTTTTACATTGTTTGGAACTTGGTATTATCATGTTGCTTAGAATTACATATTTGTTTTCATTAGTTCTCATTCTATTTATGATTTCTAATCTGTTGGATTGCTTACATTTCACTTTTATTTTTTATTGTAATCAAATGTATTTTATTTCTTCAAATCAAAATAATTTTCCTTTGTTACAAAAAACTATTCTTACTTTTTATAAAGATTCATTACAATCTTGTATATTTCAAGGGATAATGACAGGTTAACTATATGTATCTACGTGTTACAAATGTAGTGATTCACTTACAGCAAACGGATCTACGTTGATATTTGTGTTGAGATTCCATGCTGGCATAATGATACCAGGGCTTTGCGCACAGCAGAATCTGAAACAAGTGCAAAATGAGTACTTTGTACTAACCATGTTATCCCTGTAGATGAAACATATTACTTAATTTATCCACTCCCTACTTTTTCAATTGTATATCTTACGTTTACATCTGGTTAGCGTTGTATTGCATTACAGTTTTTTTATTTACAACAAATGTGATTCTATTTCTATCATAACTATCAATTCTTTATTGGAAAGTAAACATACATTTCTTTTTGTCTCTTAATTTTTTACTTTAAATACAATTCCCGAGGCCCCAGCTGGTATTTTTCAAATAACAATTTTCAAGCATTAAAAGTTAAAACACGATACTGCTACAACGCAACAGATTAGCATCCGTGTACATTTAGCTAATCAAGTTTAATCGTACACAGCGTCCAGGTAATTAGGGTTCCGTACTATTGTAAACCTGTAACAAACAGAGAATAATTTTACTATCTTCTCGCACAATATAATGTTTTTAACATATTTTTTTTTATTTTTACCATTACCATAGCGTTTGTTGTTACTCTAAAATATTCTTCGTGGGCTATTACTTAAACACTGGGTACAATGTTTTCATATTTCATTTTAGTATTTGTTCCTATTTCTTATATTTATTTATAGAAGCCGTTTTTATTTTAACTTTATATGTGTACTTATATCAACACTTTAAATTCTTTCTTTCTTTCTTTGTATCATAGTATATAACTTAAAGCGTGCTACTTTTCAAACTACCACCCTGTACTTAGAAAAAATTTCAACAAAGGAAAGTGTCTTACAAGTGGTGTTTAATATTCGTTTTACATCCTTGGGAATAACATATTAAAAAATGTGTGTGATATTTTTTATTTTTTCTCACCACTACCACTCGGTGCTTAGAAAAAAATTTCAACAAAAACAGTGTATTATAAGTGATGTTAAATATTCATGTTCCATCCTTGGGAACAACATATTAAAAATGGGAGTGACACTTCATATATCCGTATTTCCTTCTCTAATACTTTTTCGACATTAGATGTTCATGTATTCAGCTGGTAAACACATGTTCCAATAATACATTCCGCTGTCTTACCTTCCCTATTCAATCCTGCATTACAGATTTCTACACACGTTTTTATTAGCCTTGATGTATACATGTAGTTACTCTTATTTTTTGAAATCTTTCATCTTCGTTCGTGTGTAGGAGTGCAATTTCAATTCATGTCACCTTTTATTTTCTTTAACATTGTTCATTGTATGTCTTGGCTTCTATAGTATGTCCTTTGTATCCGTAGCTTCTGCAGTGTGTAGGTCTTTTCTCTTCCCTTTTCAAACTTTATTACTTCAATCCCTTCGCTTTTCCTGTATATGTATATAATTTAACTTTATTTTCCCTGCCATCCCACTACACTAAATTACAGTAATACCTACGCTCTGCCAACTACCCCTTTCATATATTATTATTAAAGCAAACCCTTATACGCTTCTATTACTCTCTATTCTTAGCCTTCGCGTTTATTTCGTATGTACCGTGTAGGTCTATTATACTTCACGATAAAGTACGACCTTTACAGTTATCCATTATTATTTCTCCCTTTTTTACTTCTACTTCGTTTCTGTAAAACAACCGTCACTATGTGTATCCGTTCTATAGCTAATACTAATAACGTTTCATGGTTGCACATCCTGTCCATAGATTGCGTGCGCGTTACAATTTTCCACACGGCTCGCTGTGTGGCGCTTCCACTTTATCATTTACTGCAAAATGCTGAGGTGTGAAGACTGTGTGCATTGGGTGTATTTATAATTAGGTACGTGCTTATGTATAATTCTATATGTGTTAGTGCTTTTAAAAATGGACCGTTCTACAAATACTAACCTTGTCTTGATTTTCCAAGGTGTTCCTATTATTCTCTGTATTTTCACTACCTTTTACCAGGCTGTCCTTATTATTCTTAATACTTTTCCAGGATGTTTTCGTAAATTGAATTATGAACACTTCATCTATTCATCAATGCTGGCTTCTAGAATCTGTAATAATACAAGCTAAAAACAAACATTAATATTTCGTTACCATCCATGGACACACAAACATAATTCAATACACTTTCGTTTTTATTCTACATTGCACTCATCATTTTTACTCCGGTATCTTAATTAGCAGTCACAAAACCCTACTGTTCCCGGCTCCCGATATTAGCAGTAACAGTGTTACTTGTTTCCTTTGGTTTCTACAATATGTCGGTTACATTCATTAGCTTCTCAACTCGGTCACTTGTTTCTCTCAACTTCTGGAGTATATCATTCACCCACATTACCTTCTTACCTTTGTCACTTGTTTTCTTTAACTTGTACAATCTGTTGTTTCCCTTCACCCTCCCTTCCGACGTATGTCCACTATTATTTTTCACATTTCACCACACCTATGAATGAAATACATTCCTACAGTGGTATTGCGTTCAATGCTCGCTCTCAGGTCCATGGTTTACTCCCAGTGCACGGCCAATGTGCTAAAGCTTCCACCACAACACGTCTTATTGTTACTTGTTTCCCTTAGCTTCTGCGATATGTCACTTGCATCCCTTAACTTCATTTGCATCCGTTTGTTTCTGGAGTATGTCACTTGCATCCCTTTACTTCACGTGTGTCCCTTTGCTTCTGGAGTATGTCACTTGTTTTTGCTTCCTTTCTGGACTATGTCACTTGCAGCGTTTTTACTTCCACAATATGTCACTTGCATCGCTTTGCTTCTGGAGTATGTCACTTGCTGCCTTTTACTTGTGCACTGTGTCACTTAGATCCCTTAACTTCACTTGTGTCCCTTTGCTTCTGGAGTATGTTATTTTTGCTTCCATTTCACTATACCTTCATAATTGAACTTTCTTTCTTTCTCCAACCAAGACCCTAATACTACTACTAGTACTGTAAGATTACTTGTGCCATGTTCGACTAGCATTTATCACCCATTTTCTTCTTTTCTTCTACCCAAAGGTAAAAGAAAAGGGATTTTTACCAGTATTCACGTTCTATCTTCCTATTCTCTTCTAAACGAGCCTATATTTACATATTAATATCATAGCACCAAAAATTCCTTCCTTCCATAATATGCCGCTACCATGGTCTTTTCGTCCAAGCATTCTTCTAGGTAGTTTTTTTACGTGTTCGAACAATGCACATTGTACTATACAGCAGTGGCAAACGTCATTTTACTTAGCACACCATACTATCAATTTACTTTAATTTGCCCCAACCATTTTCCATTCTCGACTTCAGCCAAAAATGTTTGCCTATTACTATCGGATAATTTGGCATTCCTTCTTTATGGCCTTTCTGCGGATCTGTGTTCATTTCTCGGAAGCGAGCTTCTAAGTGGACTTTTTCTAAAACGCTATAACCACGCAATTTCAACAATACAGCCATAAACCAACTCATTTTAATTAGCAAGCGGCAATACCAATCTACATTGCCCTCTTCCTTTTCTCCTACTCTTTCAGAGCCTGAGCCACACATCCCGCCAGTACGCTAGTTAAGTTGAGACTATATTTATTTGCATATTAACATCAAAACATGAATCATTCCTTCTGTATGGCTTTTCGGCGGTTCTGTGTTCGTCTCCTGAACGCAAGCTTCCAAGGCGGCTATTTCCACGCTTTCCCTGTACACAATTTGTGCATTACAGCCATAATAAATGTTATTTTACTTAACGCCTGGCAATATCAATTAAATTTTCATTGCCCAAATCGTTTTCTCCTACCCTATCTCGACCTAAACCATTAATGCCTACAATGCAATAGTTAACTATCGACTATATTTACATATTCATACCAAAACAAAAACCATTCCTTCTCTATGGCCTTTCGGCGACTCTGTGTTCCTTCCTGGACGCAAGCTTACAAGTCGGCTTTTTCCACCTTTCCCCTTTACGATATTTGGACATTATAAATATAATGAAATGCTATTTTATTTAGCAGCTGGCAATCTCAATTAAACAAATCATTTTCTTTTACCCTATCAAGGCCTCAACCATACATTAATATTGTACATGTAAAGCTTATTATCAAAACGTCTCTTGTTCAAAAGCCATATATGTTGGGTAATCCAACACCAGTTGTCTTACACTTCTTATTTTTCAATGTGAGAAATAATTTTGCATTCATACATATCTTCGAGAATACTGCTATCAATTTTAGTTTCTCTATTTTTTTCTAAACGGAATATGGCCCAATGCAATACATTCCCTGTTAAAGATATTTACTGGTTCTATACGCTTATTTCTTTTGTTCATTCATTGTTTTACTAGCGTTCGGTATTCCTTCAACATTGATCATATATTAGAACATATTAAATTGGACACATTCATCACAATATTTCCAATTTACATTATTCTGCACAAGGGACGTTTTACTATTAAACACCACAAATGCATTTTCAAACCTATTATTTTGTAATAACAATATTGTCGCTGTGCCTTTCTTTCCCCCGCTTTTTTTTGCAATGAATATATATACTAATTATCCAGATTTCTTTGCGAAACATTAAGTACTACTTACATTTCTTTGAAACATGGATTAATTATTTAATTCAATTTCACTTACTTTTCTTTAGTTATTTCTTCCACAGGATACTTTCGCACATATGTAACTTCACTCAAAACGCGTCACAGAAAACTTATCGAATGAAAATATCCATCGAATAGACACCCTATTCTTCTCTCTCTCTCTCTTTCTCTCCTTTCGCTTCATTCTCTCACACCATGATCAATGGAGTAAAAAACAGATGCCGGCAATCTAACAAAAAACGAAGGAAACACATTCTCCCAAAATGGCTTTCCAGGAAGCCCGATTTTCCCCCACACCTCCCGCCACTTCCACTCATACATTACTATTTTCTTTCTAAGATTCTTACCTTACATTGAAACGTAACATTCAATACAGGTCTTTCAAATTCAATCTTAAGCCTTTCAAAATCGCTACTCATTGTCACGCAATCCATTCATACAAGGCTTTTGCTTCCGGATCTCTGCATTAAGATTTTTCTTTAATCGTATTTTTTTTATCAAAATCATTACATCTGGTCTTACAATTTCCAGTTGAAATATCCATCATTGTCAAGCCGCAATATATTCAATTTCTATATCAACTTATTTAATGCTTGTAGCCTTTTATGAACACCAATGTTATACAATACAACCAAACCTGCAGCTGTTCTACAGTAGTGCAGCTGTTACCTAACAGCGTCTTTGTTCTTCATTGTTCTCAAAACCCTCACCCCCATTTTTAAGCACTATGCTGGCTCATGTATTGCAAGGTTTCCAATCCTATCTACTCACCGATTCTGGAATTTTTTATTCTTATTAATATTGTCATTGTTATTCCATCAGTGTTAACAGCTTTTACGTTGCGCATTTTACAACGCTTTCGCAGTCGTATGCGACCTACTAGGTACTTACAGTACAGCGTTATGACAAATTTGGGAATCGCATGTTCTACCTAATGTTCTACTTGTGAGTACATACCTGACAATTTGTTCTCGTTGCCTCTTGTTGTTGTCTTAATCACTGCTCACTGATCCAGTAATCGTTTCACAATGAGAGGCCGTTGCTTGCGTTCAACAATATCTTTACTGCTACCCTGTCCGCTCCCCGTTCCCCTTCTCTCTGCTTCGTTAATAATCTGACCTTTTTTCATTCTCTCCTTGTCATCATCACTACTCCGAGATGCTATTTCCTCTCCCTTCCCGATTGCTGGATTACATCCTGTATTGTTCCCTAAGTACATAACACGCTTTCTTTATCTCTCTGGCTCTTCATATTTTTTTTTTCTGACGCGCTGTTGGTTTGCGTGATGTTGAGTTTCGTCTGACAGGATTTACGCATCATTTTTTAAAGAATTTACATTTCAACAGCAACGGCTCGAATCCGCTTGAGGTCTCTCATGTTGCCGCTTGGAATCTATAATGACTGCTTTTCACCCGTTATACCCTCAAACATCTCAACGTACCCGGATCTCCAACGATTATTAATTCACAACTTCTTTCAATCCTTCCTTTTCCCCTATTAGCTCGACAGACCATACACATTATACTTCAATTTCCTTTTCTTTCAGTTTTCAGACAGGATTTCAAGTGTCATCAGAAACTTGCATTCAATCTTTCATCTGTTGTTTGCTCAACTGCTTTCATCCCTTCCGCTTGACAGGATTACATTGATATGAACACTAATCTGTCTTGGCTTACTCTATTACACACCACTGCTCTCCAAATGGGTTAACTTGGTCCATTCTCTTTAACGAGGACTCAAAACTACAGTTTCTCATAGGGAGGATTGATGTGCTCCACACTCTACTGATGTATCCAACGGTAAAGCATAGCTTTCCAACAAATTTGTCTTGCCTGACACGGTGTGGATTGCTTCAATACACTACGTAGACTGCTCTTGTACACAAAAGGATAGCTAGAACATTTCTTTCGTGAGTAGTATGGGATTGTCCAAATACTTTTTTGCGATGAATTTACGTAATCGTCACTCTTTCGTTGCCTGTTACCTTACAGGTGTATCGAATGGTAGTTATTTGTACAGTATTCTATCTAAGGCATCCAAATTATCGTAAAAGGCAAGAGATTTCGAAATGAGTCATGTCTTACGTACGATACAGTTTGTTGTTCCTCTTTGTTGAACTTGTCCAAATACTTTTTTCCCCGCTGTATATAGTTTCCCTATCTATATATTGTATTAAAAACTGAACGGTATTAACGGTAAACAATAATTGCATCCAAACAGCAGTTTGAAGGATATATTTCCTAGTGCAAGTCTACTCCTACTTTTGTGTAAATTATTCTTGTTGCTTATTTTTCTTGTAAGTTTATCTTTCTCTTAAATTATGTTTGTTTATGAAAAAATCACGATGAATGATCCTTAAACGACAGAAAATGACGTTTTCATTTTTTTTCTTTCATTCTTTCCTTTCTTGTTTTTACTACATGGTCTTTATCGATTTTATGCACGAAACTCCAGAAACAACACAAGCAATGCGCGAATCAACTCCTTTAGCCAGGGGAGGGGGTATTATACGTGATGTAATTTATATACGTACTGTAGCACACGAGTTTCAGGGATGGATTTGCCAAAGGAAGATAAGCTTAGTAGAAGGGGAACACGAATGGCCAAGTACAGTAGAAATAGGAGAACCGATTTTACCTTATCATTTGATCCTGCATTACGGGGGCACACTTCAACCTTTTGTGGCCCTGGCCCCCAAAGCCCCCCCCCCCTCCGGGATCGGCGCTCTTGTCACGAGCTGTAATAGAAACTTTCCTCTTTATGTTACTCTGTAATAAGTTGATCCAACAATTTTGTGTCCACAAATTGTATGACAATATATTAAATATCAAAGACATATTGCCGCGAATATGATGATAATGATTATGGGTGTTTTGCCCTGATGGTTCTGAGGAAGGTTCCTGGCCAGTGGCCAAAATGGATCGATGGTTTGCCATTAACTTTCATTGGATATGACAATTTTTAAGGACGTAAACTACAGCTTAAAGTTTGCTCCAAACCAATTTTGTCCCCAGCAAGCATCGAACACAAAATTTTTTAATTACATAGCAGCGAACGTTGCCACGAAGCCACCGGACTGTTCATGAATAAGAAACTAGGTACTTAATACAAGAGCAGCATTTATTTATTACATATTTTGTCTGTTGGACTTCAACGTACATATTGAAATAATCTAATTTTATGTACGCAATTAAAGCATAAGGGCTATGGGTAAACCAAACCCAGTTACATTGTAATCTGAAATTTTTTTAGACAAGAAATTGTGTCGAATGACTATTTTTCATCAATTATTTATATATATATATATATATATTACCTTCAAGTCAAGATCGTTGGCGAAAGTTTAGTTAATGAACTCTGCCGGCATCATAAACTGTAAAACTAGTCTCTCGAAAACACAAAATAGCTTCCACATGAAAGAGATGGGAAAAGGAAGAAGAAAAGATTTGGAATGGATGAAGTGCCAACACGACAAATGTGCAACATCTGTTTCACTTTTTAAAACAACATTCTTTGGAAGATATGAGAAGGGGGAGATTTGCCAACGTAGTTATGTTATCCCTCTATACGAGTAAAATCTACTGACGGTAAGAATCTTCTACAAATACCCTAACAGATCAAGTTAACTTTCGCATTTAATTATTTGCTTTTCCAGCATCTCGATATCATTCCCTGTCACTTACATGCTCGTGAAAATAAAAAATATAAGAACGAAATTATTGCAGTCACTGCGAGTGAAGCGCCAGTAATTAATGAAACTGAAGAGAAAGAAAGTCATTTCCAGCTTAATTTTCATATAATTTCAAGCAATTAGAGTATATAGCTGTATACTTCCAGTTTTATTTCGTTATTGACAATGGGATGAAACAAGCATTGCTCTAGTATACAAAATCTTGGAAACACTGTTTTATCTTTCTTCAAAGTGTTTCACTAATCAAAGATCTTCCTTATGGTTGCCGTTCCCAGTAGCACACATACGATGAAAATACGTAGATTAAAGATTACTACCGAAACGTTATCTTAACGTTGTAAATGTATCGACATGTCCGCCTGTTCAACGGTTTATTCGACGTTAAATAATGGTTGAGAAGAAACCAATTGAAATCAAGAAGCGGACGATGAAGAAGCGGGTTCAGTTGGTCAAATCAGAGCATGGTTGTTGTCTATTGGTATATACATTTAGTTGCATTTTGTCCGTTGCTTTCATCATGATATAGCGCATTAACTCTCCAACAGTAAATAATCCAAGTGTCTGCTGCAGGGTTCGCAGCTGGAATGTTCCATACCCCTTGTTGATAGCTCGACACCTTACCCCTGGACCACGGAGTCACCTTGAGATTCACTACTCCTTTACGATATCTATAACAAAAGGCTGTCTTGAAAGCGCCACAAATCCAGACGTGTCGTTTCACCATCATATAAGAATAAGAATAAAGAATATTTTCCTTCTTTCTTTGTTATTTGCATTTTCCTTATTTAACACGCTGACCATCGCTACACTATTAAATGTGTATTTCTCAGGAAGTGTAATATATCGCCTTAGAAAAACTCATATAAAGCGAAATCTACGTATGTCATAGTTGAAAATACTTCATATTAACGTACTATTAACGAAATTAAATGTTGGTTGAAAACTTGAAATATAGTTTAAAATTCAATCTGTTTTCACCATGCAAATTAGAACATAAGAAACATAGACCTAGTTATTTTTATTCTACTCGCTTTTAAGCACAATTTTTATGCAATGAACTTGGAAAGATAGTTTCAAGAAAGCACAGTTAAGGAAAGATAAAGAAAGCTCAGTTCAATATAATAGCCAAAACACGTCATATTAATGTCCTGTCAAGGAAATGAAATTTTCGTTGGAATATAGATTGAAATTCAACGTGTTTTCAACATTCAAAAGAGAACACAAAGTAATAGTTAATGGCATTAAATTATCTTATAATTACAAATTTTATTCCATTAAATTAGAAAGAATCTCATGAAACAAAATCTATACAATAGTTGAAAATAACAGTTGAATCCACGTTAAATTAACATCTTTTCAACAATATCAAGTCTTTGTTTAAATATGATTTTAAATTAAACCTCTTTCTTTTTCAACCGATAACGTTTAATCAACGAACTATACAGAATATCAACGTTTCAAACACGTTTGTGTGCTACTGGGGATAATAGTTGCGGACTGAATACGGACAAATTGGTTTAAAGCATGGCCGGACTCACCATTTGGCAATTCTGGCAAATGTCAGAGGGGCTGGATAACGTGTTCAACGGGGAAGATGAGAAATGTAAGAAATCATAATGTTTTAACTTAAAATAATTTAGTTAAGAAACGTACAATTAAAACCTTTGCTATACATCGTTTGCAATATTTTAAAATATAATCATTGTCACTGAAAATCATGGATTTCAATTATGGAAAACACTTGTTTCTGAGGCTGTACAGTAAAGGTTCAGCGTATAATACACTAGCTTTTAGATGGCACTGACAAAATTTGCTATTCTCACGTCAGATGACCGTTAGGCGTGATGAAATTCGTAAGATGTGTAACGTCAGTGGTTAAATTCAGCCGGGGCCCAGCCCCGGTACTATTTTCTTGCCAGTGTCTCTGTAATTTTTTCATTCCGGGCAGATACCTAATTAATTATAGAAAATCGTAGTTCCATTACGTATATCAAAGCATTGTGTCCATTAGCTTTGAAGTCACATTTTTTCATTAGAGTATAACTTGAATGACGTTTCACAATATATTCTTTATTCCCCTCCAAAGTGCGTGACTCTAACAACTGGAGCAGGGGTCTGAGTAGCACTAATTGTCATAAAAATAATTCGAAATCGTATAGAGTAAATTTCACCTAGAACCTTTGCAATATTTTAATCTTTGTGGGCCCCAGTACCTAATATTTTCAATTTAAGCACTGCGTAACGTTGTGGAAAGAATTAATTTAATAAAGTTAATTGGTAAACGCTGACCGTGTTATCGAGGGGGTATAATGGAAGTTTCAGAAATAATAATGCTTCTAACTAAATACGACATTTGTTTGTAAGAACACGTCAATAAATGTATTCAATCATGAAAAAAAATGCGACTTTCTGAGGGTAAGAATAGAGAAAAATTTATTAACGATGTATCAAAAAATACTGTAAATGACGTTATATGTATTATTGGACAGATTGAAAAAAGCAAAAGAAATGAACCAAGCAGAAATGTTCTCAAATACAGATTGATACGATTGAGGATATGATATTGAAGGATCAGTGTTCCATAAAGTAATTATAGTAGGAAAGGAGCGCGTTTCTTTGGTTGAAAAAGGAAAGGGGTGGCCTTCACCTTAACTTTACAGGGTGTTTTTCGTGTTGTGCTCCGTATTTTTAGTCCATGGTATATTCTAGTGACAATGTTCTACAGGTTGTGCATATATAAGACTCATTTTAGCCTTGTAAATGCGTACTTTATGCTATATGTAGAATGGTATATTATTTACGTAATTTTTGTTCATTCACTAAGCTCCTCGAAGGCTTAAATCAGCATTAGGTACTGGTTTAAGTATTCAAATGGTCTTATTACATATATTGCAGCGTTTATGTGGTAATTTAGTGTATTTGTACTTTTTTAGGTATGCATCCTGTATATTTCCTGACTGCGTACTCGATTTATTACGAACACATTATGCCTGACTGCTGTCCATTATGTTTGCTACTGACTTAATTCAAGTAGGAAGTACACGAATTTAATAATTTTGATGTAATGACGTGAGCTTAGTTACTGTATACATTACTTTAGTATGCTGCAATTAAGAATAACCTTCACTGTATTTCATAGGAACTGTTTGCTAATTCGAACTAAAATTGTTCAAACTTTTTCAAGATATTAAGGACGAAGAACATATGTATTCCATTTTCAACATCATTACTATGTGTGCAGGGATTGATCTGTCTGCGAGATGGTTGACAAGGCTAAATTAAAAAGGAATTATTTTTTGTTCTTTTTTCTGTTGATTTTTTTCACTTTTTCTCATTTCTATAGAAACATCTTCAGGAAACAGAAAGAAGGAGATTTTGCTTCATTTCAATGGGTTACGTGCTGCCTCAAGGCTCTTTGTTTTGCATCCTCTTCAACGATAACAAACGCTATTTTTCTTTCCTTGTAGTGAGGAGAATACAAAGCCATTCAGACTAGTAGAATGGCAATCAAACCTTGGGTATATGGCGCAAAACCATGTTCAAAACACACACTGGAACTCACTCATGCGTGACGGTAGATGTAATCGTATCATAACTTAAGAGGCGTCTATTAAAATTGAACACAAAGAGAGCTAAAGATAGAAATAGAACACAAAGATAAGATAAGATAAAATGAATTGTATGGGCGGTAACAGCACTATGGCTTACGCCCGTCCCGATAATAGAACACAAAAGACGTACTGCGACATCAAAGAAGAACAGAGATGCGACCAGGCAATGATGGATTTTAGAATAGGAAACGAAGTAACTACCCAAGTAGAGGAGAGAAGGAAACCAAAGCGGAGATCATGAGGGAGAAAAGGAGATAAGGAAATGGAAGCTAGACGACTGAAAAGAAGAATTAAAAAACATGTTGAGCATCACCAAACTGTTATGATTTTGTCAAGAAATAAATAAAAGGAGATTTATTTATCCGAGCGGGAAAGGTAACAAAGGAAGTCGTTAATTGCCATTGACTTATGCCCGAGAACGTTTCCAATCATTGAACATGATGACAAAGAAAATATAAATCTAATCTTAGATAGGACCGCAAAAAAGAAAAATGGATATGAAATTTTTAAAAAAATAAATAAATCAGAGAAGGTCATTCAGTGAAGAATAGTCTTCTGTGACAAACCAGTTCGCTGCCCTTCGGCTATCGTCGGGATTTGACCTTGGCGCACATGTTAGTTTCTAAAACGTGCCACCACAATACTGCCACCGTCGTTCCAGATACTTATAATAGTCTATCTGGGTCTATCTGGTAAAGTACACAAATCTATGTGAAGGTAAACATGTACTTCTGTAGGGGAATTCTACAAACCCCGTGGAATTCAAACAGGCAGAGCTGCCAACTGACTTGATCTATATTGTCATAATGACCCTAATAATTCTTAAGGGGTTAATTTTCATTCCCATAAGTATCAAACTGCTAATTCATTATTAAAGATGATGGTAATTTTCAGTTCAAAATGCAGAGTCGGCAAAATGTAAAATTTATATGTGCAGTTAAGCAAAAAATTAAAAATATATCATAATCTACATAAAATTCTAAGACTGTTGACTCTATAAAAAAATATAAAAGTAAAAAATAAACCCGGAAAAATTCCTGACATATTGAATTTACTATATCTTCGTTGTCTGTTAACCGGTGTCGAAACTTCAAACGCAGAAGTATAGAGAAATAAAAATAACATTTCTTGAACGTATTGCAGGATGTCTAACTCTCAGGATAAACTACAAACATGCAGATTAAACGCTGCCGCTATGGAATAGAGACTGTACAGCATAGATATTTTCGTTCTTAGCTAATTTTATCTATTTGCGCAGCATTGCTGCATTGAGCTCGTACACTATACATTTTTCATTTCATTTTCTTTTTCATTTTGGGGACCCACCTTCCACCCTGTCTCTATGCGTTCTTTGCACAAAATGGGTTGTGCACTTTCAAGGGCGTGCAGCACGAGCAGTTGCTCGCTCTTCCCATTTTGTAACAGGCAGTCCCTAGAGATTCTCGGATTGCCGGTGTTGCTTACGACGTTTAGCAGGCAGATCAGTCTGTATGACTTAGGGTTTGTTCTATAATTATCCTCGCCTTTCAGGAATATAACCAGCTTTGCCTTCTTCCACGAGTTGGGGAAGATGCCTTGTTCTAAGCATTCGCGAAAAAGTCTTACGAGGAGTCCAGATATCTTTGTTTTCTTTATAGATTTCATTCTTTATATCGTCTGGGCCTGGGGCCTTTCCATTTTAAGACTTTTATAGCTTGTTCAACGTCCCAGTTTGTAACGATGAGCTCTTCATGATTTTCTTACTCTTCCTCGGGGTTATAGGTCTTGGATGCTTCCCTCGTGAGTGTATTCTGCTCATTATCCTCATTTTCTAAATCATCTGGGAACAATTTTGCGAAGAGTAACTCTGTGATATCCTTCCAGTTGGTGGTATACTGCCCATTATCGTTTTTCAACGTGTTTAGGGTGCGCTTCGTTTTATTTTACTCATCACAATCTTGTGTAATGTTCCCCATGGGTCTAGACTAAGCTTATCTTCTACGAAATTGTTCCAGGTTTCTTTTTTGTGTTCGCGCAGCTCTTTCTCGAATTCTTGTTTGATTTCCCTATACTTGTTTAGCCTGCTTTGCCTGAACTCGTGGTCTCCAGCCGCTATGTAACTTCTTCTATCTGCTTTTGTTTTTCTTTTTAGCTTATCTAGTGGTTTTGTCGAAAACGTTTTCTTCTTTTTAGTTCCACCTTTTTTACTTGGGATGGCTTCTTCGATGGCTTTCTTTGTGACCAGCTCTAGTTTCTCCGTTAACTTATCAATATTACACGTTCTGTCAATCTGTGGTAAGTTTAGTTTGTTATTAATTTTTTTCCAGTTTATTTTTTTTACATTATATTTAAATACTGTTTTGTCTTCTTGATCCTTTTCATGATCTTGTTGTTTTAGATTTATGTTAAATCCGACTGCGTTATGGGCACTCGTTCTTGCATCTTCCACGACTCTCCAATCCGTTAAGTCATTATAAATGTTTCCCCTGGACATGGTTACATCGATATTTGACTCCGCCCCAGCCCTGCCCCTAAATGTCGGAGGTTGTCCTTCTCTATTGTGGATGTTTAAGTTAAACTGTTGGATCAGCTCTTCGAACATTTCCCCATTACCGTCAGATCCGGGGCAGTGCCACAGAAGGGACTTTGCATTCAGATCCCCCAAAATCAGTATATCAGTATTATTAAAAGCATTCAGAATGTTCTCCAATCTCATTACAAACATCTCGATCGGAAGAGAGAATTGACAGTAAATATTGACCACTAACAGCTTTCTCTTTTTATTGGTTATCTCCAATACTGTCCGAGTATTGGGCATGCTCTAAGGTTTCTATATTCTTATTGAACATCAGCGTTGCAACCTTAGGATTTTCCTCCCTCGGTAGCACCGCCACGACATCGACCGGAAATCCCTGCAGTCTTCCCTTTCTTGTGTATCGGTCCTGCAGGCATGGTATGTCCACGTTCTCCTCTTCACATAGATGTCTCAGCTCAGCGCATGCTAGTTTGGATCTATCCGCGTTGAGCTGGATGATACTAATCATGATTTATGGTTGTCTAGTGTAGAGGATCATGCAGGAAATTTTTCTGCTGGATTGATGGCTATCCGCCCATATGCCATGACAAACTGTTGATAGACGCTATTCAGTTGGAAGGTCTCGTTTCTTCTTTCAAAAACCTTGTCTACCAGCTCGAGTAGGTCGCCTGGGTCCGACGTAATTCCATCTGATTTTAGATTGACTCTGTCTACCTATTCAATTATTGGAAAGGTGGTGCTCTTCCCTTGTGGGTGTATGTTCCTTATGATGACTCTGAGTGCAGCCGTCAGAGTGTTAGTCTCCTCAAGTCTCGACAGGTTATAGTCCAGTTTCAGGGCGCTGTACAGAGTTCTGGGGACAGATGCAATTATCTTCGTTTCTTTGTCCGTCAGTTCTCTCTTCCCCAGGTCATGAATATCCTGAGTAGTGTCTATTCCGTATATTGTTTCATTTTTCGGTATTTCTACGACTACAGGATCGCTCCTATACTCCTTTGCTTTACCTCTTCTTTGTACAACCTCGGCATCCAGGATTTCCAGCTCTTCTTCTTCTTCCTGTAGTCCTTTCATCTTCGGGTATAGTCTGCTACTTGTCCTCTCCGCTTTCTCCCGAATCGTAGTTCGAAACCGCTGCCTGTTCCTCTTTTCCCTCTGTTCTACCCTCGTTTCTGTTTTCCGCTATATTTTTCTTGTTTATTTCATTTTGTTCTTCTACATTTCTGATGTCTTCCAAGTTCCCTTTTATTTTCACAAAGAGTAGGCTACTTGGTCATTTACTACCATCTCAAATCCGATGATTTGAATCTTGTTTTCCCACCTCTTCATAATTTTTTAGACTTCCTTTGGGGTAGCTTTCCAATGGCCCATTAGTATGGCTGGGATAGTTATCTTCTTTCCTTTTGTTCCTTGCATTGTTGACAGCAGATCCATAAGAAGATCCAGGTCCGCGAGAAAACTTTGTTTCGAAGACTTAATACGCAGTACCCTGCAGCCGTATCTGTTTTCACTAAAAAAGATTTCCAAAAATTGGTTGTATCTAACTTCGATCTCCTCCCTCTCGTACTCATCCAGGTCAAAAGCCGTCATGTGACAGGCGAACCACCTGGGCGAAGCCTCTCGGGAAAGTTGCTAGTTCCGGGTTTACAAAGTGCAAAACTAGATGGTTTCTGTCATCTAGGTGAATGTGTCCTAATTTTTCTTTTAAGTATTTGTCTGTATCAATAGCGTTACTATTTATACAAAGTGTTAAAAATATATATGTTCTTATTGTTGTTGAATTCTGCCAATCTTTCTGTACTCCTTTTCTGTTTACACGGGGGTTTCTTCTTTTTTTCTTCTCACCTTCCACTGGTGTTTTGGTTAGGGTCCATAATCGAACTTTTCTATTGTGCGTTGGAGTTGCATCTTATATTGAGGACACTCCTGTTGTGTTTTTAATACGCACTTCTTCCGTTTTTATGACATGGTATACATACTACATACTTTATTTTTGTTTTTGTCCAGACATTCTAGTTTTTTATGGCCCTTTTCGCCGCAATGGCCGCATCTTTCATCATCTTCCGGGCAATATCCCGTAATCTTTACACTTCATACAAACCGTGACTACTAAGTAGTCCTTTACATTTGTAGCTTCATATCCAATGTATACTTTTGGTCTGCGGAGTAGGATTTCTCTCACCGATCGAGGGACCTCGATTACCAAGTGGTACCTGTCCCTGTCCCTCGGTCCCGTCTTGAATCTTGTTTTTATCAATTGCTTCTGTTCTTTCGTTATTTCTGGTAGATTCCTCTCTATCAGTTCTAATACCTCATTCTCTTGTAGTTGCACTGGGATTCCGTAGGCGATCATCAGCGGATTCTTCTTTTCCATTCTACTTATTGATTCGACGCTTCTGCTGATTCCCGGATGGTTGATCAGCTTCTCCTCATCTTGTGGGGTCGCCATCTGGAATACTAATGCAGTTCTTGTTTGCACCATTTGGAAATTAATTTTATCATTTTTTCCAATAGTCCTGGTTAGCCTCATTCTTATGTCTTTGATCGATTCACCATCTTTTGGCTTTAGCAGTATGTTAGGCTTTGGTTGTTTTTGTTGGCTTCTATTATTTTTGTTTTCTCCGGCAGTTCTTCTTTCTTCTTCAGCATGTCCGCAAACGTTGGTACGACCGCTTCTGTTGTTTTTGTTGTTTCATCCTTGAGGCTTCCATTCTCTGTACAATTTTTTATTTGTTCCTCCAATTGAGTTATTTTTTCTTCTATATCCAATCTTCTATGTTCATTTTGTTGATTAATAATGTCTAATTCCTTAATCTTAATGGCTCCGTCGATAGCATGTTGTTTCTCTTCCTTCAATTTCCTTTCCAGATTTACGATTTCATTCTATCTCTCCTCTACTTTAGTTTGCCACCTGACCAATTTAAGTTCCTCTCCTCTTAATCTGTCGTTTTCTTTGCTAAGTTTGTTTTGGTTTCTCTCAAGTTCTTCTATCTTTCCTTCCAGGTAAGCAACGCGCATCTTTAACTGTTGTTTGTTCCTCATCCTAGTGTTTTTCTTCTTCCTCTGGTGTTCTTACTGTCTTCTTGCTTGTTTCGGGGTCTTCTGTCGTAGCTGGTTTTCCAATCCCTTGGACGTCCATCGCCTCCCCACGGGACAGGCTCAATTTTCTTACTCTTCTTAGGTCCATCGAAGTTTCTGATGTCTTATTTGCCTCTTCCCATTCGGCATTTACTTCTGCTACTATCTTGTCCTCCAGTTCTTTGTCCTTTTTGGACGATCGTGATTTATTTGCATTTATTTGTTTTTTTAATCTTCTCTGACCACCTCAGCTTATATGGATTAGTTGCTGATATTTCCTTCTCGTCCGAATTACCAAAGTTTCTCCACTCGGTTTCGAACACTCGTTGGCAGTTAGACAGCATTAGCTGGCACGATGTCTTTTATATGAATGACACGCCGGACACATTATCGTTATACTAACTTCGTTTGTAGCATTTTGTTTATATGCATCACCAAACCCTGTATCCTAGTGGATAGACAACGTTCTGTTGTAGCACTATGTTTATATGAAACGATAAACGCTGGTGGTTGGACACCTTATTTGGTAGCAATTGGTGTATATGAGATGCCAAACCTTGAATTCTGGTGGTTATACAACTTTCCTGTGTAGCACTGTTAATGTACATCGAGACAAACTGTGTCCTGTTGAATATACACCATTATGTTGTACCAATGAGAAACGTTGTAACCTACAAATTAGACTACTTTGTTCTGTATCAGTGAATTTTTGTTTTGTTGCATCACTGTTAGGTATAATTATATTATTCTGTATCAGTGTACGTTTGTTTTGTATCACTGTTATGTGTAATTATAATATTCTGTAGTGCTGAATTGTGTTTATACCATGACTATATACCTGTTTATATTCCTATGTAGAGCTCCATGTGCTATTTAACCCAAGCACTGTATTTGTTAGTTGCACAATAAATCACTTTTCAAAATTACAATCGTTGCGTTTTATTTTTAATCCTGCTCCAAAGCCAAAAGCGAAGCTAGATGTACAAAGTCCTTTCTCCACAGCACATCGTAGATTGCCTGTAAATCGGCGTCATTTGCTATAATCTCTATATATGTGCGTGTAAAGCGTTCTACTGGGATGTCTTGATCTGGATGCATTTCTACAAGTATGTTGTACATATATATAGAAAAACGCTAATGTCTCCAAAACTTTATCTTTTACATCATCCACTGAAAAGTTGCTACAAACATGACCATCACATTCTAGAGGAATGCCGGCGTAGCACTGAATGTAGGCCACGGAACATGTCGGGTACCATCGATCTATAGCTTGCAAAATACAATTCTCACTCACGTGTAAGCCTGAATAGTCACAAACTGCCGTCGTATTCAGCACTGGGTTCAATTTCTGCTGATGAACCTGCTTTATAGAAATTGCCAGCCAATAATAGTGTTCCATTTCAATTCGATTGTGTCATATAGCTATCCAATGCTAACAAGGTAAAGACACTCGGTATAACCACGTGTGGACAACTCGTAGACCTCGTTGTTGGCTAATTAGTGTAATTCATTACTTTAATTGTGTTCAGACCACTTTACATTCATAGATGACGTTCTTGATCGTTGGTAATGCTGTAAAATCAACGAACTGTGTTATTTGCCTCCATCAAGTGAGGTACTTCTTACCCAAAGCGATGGTCGCAATCAGTTCAGTAATGTGTTGACTAGTGCAACTGTCATTGCTATTCTTTACTGATCACTGCACAAGGTCGATCTAGGGTTGTCACGTTCACTTACCGTGCTCGTCCAGTTCCAATCTATACTCTACCTATGCTGTATTGCTTTCTTGAAGGTAGGCTGGCATCTGTTCCTGTTATTTACAAAACAATGCCTTACCAATAGAATAACCAGGTTGAAATACCAACCTGGTTGTCGATTCAGCTATTTATGTCTATTTCGCGTCTTACAATGGTTCTACGCAGTGATGTTGTGTGCATTCTGTTCTGTTTGTGTGCTATTCGCTCTACAGACAACGTGCCTATAATTACCTAATGCCTCTGACATTTGTTTCGTAGATCAAACATGTGTATATTTAATATACAATGAGCTGTCTGTATACGTGGTAGCGTACGGAGTTACGTATGAATGTATTTCAGGCATTGCTACCTATTCGCTATGTGCATGACACGTTGCCTTGTCATTCAGTGTTCGATCTTGGTCCTAACTCTAATATCACATACTCCATTGTAGTACAGTCTATTACGGATTGGTAATACGTAACCGGCGGTATATTTAAGGAGACGGTTTGTTTTTACTAATATTCTGCATGCCGTTCTCAGGTATGTCGGATATTATGAATGATCAGTAACTTTGGTGGACAAGGCAGTCCATTCAAAGCTTTATTAATGGGACGTGATAATATTGGCATCTCCTTACGGTTGCAACATACCTGCCCATCCTAGGGTTTGCCACGTCTGCATTGGCCTCTTGTTATCTCGTTCTGCGTTTTAGTATTATTATCATCATCTAATTTAAATTTGGAATCCTCAAATCAGGGAAGCGAATGCTGTGATTTCATTAAGAAACCTCATTTCCTATTCAACACTAGTTATTTCCCCCTTCTGTGGTGTACTCTGATTGTCCTTGTTCTTTTCGTGTGGTCTTGCGTACAAAGGAGCTGCCGCAATGGGACAATAACGGCAAAAAATGGGTAGCAACCAAGATATCAGTACTGTTCGCTCTATATTTCATCTATACACCGTTCAATCACATGTTGGAATATTAATCCCCTTCGTTACATTATAATAATGTTATATATATATTTCTCTCTACATCCATGTTTGAATTTTCAAAAGCGGTAAATCAACGAAGCTATACCAAATTCTAAATTTCGGAAAATTTTCCCGGGTTTCATTTTAGGTTTTGTAAATTTTAAATAGTCACAATTGTCTTAACATGTAATGTCGATTATGCTAGCTTTTTAATTTGGCATTATCTATTAAACTACTTGGCCGTTTATACCACATTACACGCAATATCAGACTTTAGGGATTTTTTCCCGGGTTTAGTTAGAGTTGTACCATTTTTGTGTAGAGCCCAAAAAGTCCTAGAATTCGATGTAGAGTATGATAGTATCTGTCAACAAAACTACGACCAGTGCTTCCAACTCTGTCCTCTTTATCTGAAATACCATCGTCTTTATTTGTGGGGTTAGCGAGCTGATTCTTAGGGGGTTAAAAACGTACAACCTGGAATTTATTAAGGTAGTTCAGCCATTTTTTGGTCGATCTGGTTGGCAACATTGCTTTGTTGACTCGATCACGCTTTGAACGAGGCCAACACACTTTTTGCACGAGGTCAATACACGTACCATGTTTCTCTTCCTATGTGTGGATTTGGTGCCGGGCGGGGTGGCCGAGCGGTAGGTCATCGAACCTTAGGTCCACGGTTCGACTCTCCGGCTGGGTTCTGGGTATGGATTTCAACAGCTAATGGCAACTCATAACGGGTCGACGTCTAACGTTAGTACACTCCCACATATACACTTCATAGTTTACTACGATATGGCTATCACCGCATGCTTTTACAACTCGCTGGCGGGAGTGCTATGCCCCTTGACTGGGTAAAGTGGACGCTCGCCTCCTACTCAAGGTTGAACGGCTGACGGAAGTAGCTGAAACATACCGACCAATGCCGACACTTGTATGATGCATTTGATTGTCTCTTTCTTTTTTTCCCTTTTTTTGTAAAAATATTTTTAAACAAAATTTTATCGGTCATCATGACAGCTGCCACCAAGTGCACTGAAGCCGACTCCAAGTTTCATCCATGCCGTCTAAGATCATTACATCTCGTATGGTTAAATATTATCCTTTTTTACGCCTCGCTAGCCTTATCATATGAACTTGGCAGCGATATTCATGTTCATTGAAGACGACTTTGTGTTTGAATACAATTTCATCTAGTTAGTTCCAAGGGGGTCTGTCGGCTTGGCTGCTTCACCCATCCCTCCCACTTCTGGCTTCTCAGATCCAACCATCTTCCCCCTGATCGCTAGATCGACTGCCCTACCACCCGCCACCCAGTACCCACAGCATACCCTAACGTTAACACGAACACAATACCCATACATTATCCTGTTCACATCTTTCGCCAAAAACCCATTACGTTACATAGTTTACTCCAGTCACATGGCCTCTTTTTTGTCCGACCCATCAACTGCTATGATGCGTCGCTTCATTTTCATGAATAATTCAACCATCTCACCAACACCAATAAAAGTGTGTGTGTGTACGGAGAAACGCTATATCGCTGTAAGTTAAGCTGTTTACTACTGTATTGTTATGGCTCTGACACTAGACAAACGGAAATCCAAAACAAAAAAAAGGGTTATATCGTTCAAGACGCAGCGTTAACAAGAACCTAAATGCAACCATGTAAACGGACAACATGAAAGGAATTCTCCTTTTCTTTTCTTCCTTAGAAGATGTGGCAAGAAAACGACGAAAAAGGGTTCCCTTTTAATTTCGTCTCGGCAACCAGCGGTTAGACAGAATAAGACCTCGCATATGGATGTTTTCAAAAGGCAATCGCTATGTTGTCCTTCTCTCGGTTCTTACAAGAGTTTTTTTTTAACAAATTAAGGTCGAATGAGCAGAGAGTTCCGAAAAATACATTAAAGACTTTTGTATAATTAAAACAGACTAACATAACGCACAAAGTACTTGAAACCTTGGTAGTACGTCAAAATGGATTGCAGTCATATCCATCATGTAGAAATTCTCCCCGTAACAAAAGTACGGATAGTCAAATGGTCGCCTAATATCACGAACGTGTAACGCTGGAAATATATAGGGTGTATCCGAAAGAATGTGCCAATACAAATAATCGCAAATACATGTAAAATCACAATGGTGTACTACATAATTAACAGGCTTGCATTTAAGCATTAATTATGGAAATAAAATGGCATACAGCATATAGCTGAAAGGTAAGCACATTTGAGGCTAAAAATGAGTCTGATCAATAGACAATCCGTAGAAAAATGTCACGGGGATGTTCCGTGACCCAAGAATATGGCGGGGAGGGGTAAAAAAACATGGAACGGCTAAATCGCAAGCAACGTACGCACGTGCGCATCAAAACCCACCCTTAGTTTTGTGTATCTTTCCTCTCTAGTAGCCTACTATCGTAGTTAATTATTATGATTAGTATTTTCTCTATTGCCAAGGTCGGAGGATCTTCTGGTCATTACTCATTACTTTTGAACATTTTGGTTTTTCTAACACGTTACTAGGCGGTAACAAACAGTGTTGACTAGGCGATAACAAATACTAGACGATACTAACAATTTAATACTGTAGGAAGAATTTGCATTTGTGTGCAATGCAAAAGCTTTTTAGGTAGATTTCGAAGAAAAATCTACCTATTGAGATCGGTACGATATCTATGTATATCCCTTCGGGGAGAGGCCTCATCCACTAGTGGATTGAATATGGCTGTGATTTATATATATACACCCTCCATTCCGAAAGAAACCGAACTTTTGAAAACAAATAATACCACTAGTGCCATCTGTTGTAATATTTTACCGGTAGATGGCGTAGTCCCTCATTGACAACTGGTATAAATGTCATGACATTTGGATGCACGGCAACAAAGTTATTGCGTTTCAACTGTCAGTGTGTTGTGTACATCGGTCGGAAATGAGTTTCAAACAACGAGCTGCAATTGAGTTTTGTGTTAAACTGGGTAAACCTTTTACTGAAACGC
>JAGDQP010018658.1:0-12638 GCA_022664845.1 Lepisma saccharinum
GATAATAAATTGCAATCTACACATATACTTGAGAGAATAGTGTGGACACAAAACACTTGTAAAACACAAGAAAAAATCATGTTTAAAAACAATAGGTAAAAATGATTTTCTACTACGTAGAATAATCAAACACTCTGAGGACAGAGTTTAAATCACAAAATGGATGTTAGTTACTCCACTATGTACAATGTAGTTAATTTTAAACTTTCTGTATGTATCTTAAAGATTGTATTACTGTAAGACAAATATTTAATACTTTTTTCTGACATAATGCTATATTAGGCTTTGTACAGCTGCTCATAGCATGTTTCTAAATAAACTATTACTATTAGATTACTGTCATTTAAAACTTTAGAACTTTGGGACTTTCTACATACACATATACGTAATGCATATACACAGTACAGTTAACCATATACAGAGAGGACAAAATATAAAACTATTTTTGTAGCCTGAATTCTGTATTCCAAACAATGAAGCATTATTTTTTTTTCTTTAGAAAATCGTATCTAAGAAACGGAACTAAACTACATACACACTTGATTAGAAGAGGATTTTATAAAATAACACGAACTGTGGCAATCAATCACAAAACTTCTGCATTCAAGTCAGTATACTACCGTAATTCCTCGACCAGGAGGCTTACTGTTTACTTCTTTCTTCTTGATCCAAATTTTTGGTGATTTATCTTGCCTTAACAGGCTGAGCGGTTGATTCAATGTTTGTTTTGTATTTATTTCTTTAACTCGACGTGTTTTTTCCAATAAGTCTCCAATTTTAAATTCTCAGCGATTACACTCGTGATGGTTTTCTTGTAAAAGACTGTTCTCTTGACTGATGGAAGAATGAATTACTACTAAAGATGTATATTCCTCCACTTTATGACTTATAAATGTTTTCTTTTCTTCTCATTCTAGGTTCGGGCAGAGGCCCGGAAATTCTACACAAACGAGTAAGAAGCCACGTCGACGGGTGGCAACAATGGCGCAACGACGA
This sequence comes from Lepisma saccharinum, assembly GCA_022664845.1. Classification (NCBI taxonomy): domain Eukaryota; kingdom Metazoa; phylum Arthropoda; class Insecta; order Zygentoma; family Lepismatidae; genus Lepisma; species Lepisma saccharinum. The sequence continues at coordinate 997 of JAGDQP010018658.1, forward strand.
GCAGCCAATATTCGAGAGCGACGACGAATGTTCAATTTAAACGAAGCGTTTGATAAACTACGACGTAAAGTCCCCACTTTTGCCTACGAGAAGCGACTCTCTCGAATCGAAACGTTACGTCTTGCTATCACCTATATCTCCTTCATGACAGAAATTCTGACTGGAAAAGATCTGAAAAGTGATCGTGCGAAGGGGATGGGAGGTGGTCCAGGAGATCCAGGGGTTGGAATGGGACTGCGAGGAGCGAATCTACTTCAACTAGCTCCTCCACAACATCAACGAGATTATATTTCTTACTCCCTTCCTTCTCTACAGACATGAACTACAAAACTATGGAGACTCTAGAGAGGAATATAACGAATTTGTGAATTTCTGTGTTAATCTGTCAACCAGAACAAAGCAGTGAAAAGTTTCGACAATATCATTGTGTCTTATTTGATTCTTTACATTCAATGGTACCGTAATTATATTGGGTTTTAAATACATTATTCCACAAAATAGTAAATAATAGTTGTATACTAAGGGCTTCCATTAAACAATGCTGGACAAAGACATACTTAGAAACTTTATTCATTATCATGTTTGTTCTATAGAATGTACACAGTTCGACAAAACATAGCTCAATTTTATATCTAACGAATTGTAAGTGATATTAAGTTGTATGTATTGTAAGTTGTTATTACTGATATTCGGAACGTACAGTAATTATAATTATGTTGCTGCAATTATAATTATGTTGCTGTAATGAGTACAAAGCATTAACTGTGTGTAGATTGCACATTTTGTAATTGAGAAGGCACTGCATAACTAAAAAAAAAAAGGAGGAGTTTATATTTTCAAACAATTTTCATTGAAAGAATTTTAGAGTCATTCTACAAAGAAACTGGTTTTTACAATACTAACTAAAGATGACTGCATAGAATGGAAAACTAACTAACAACTAGAAGTTCTTCAATAAATATTCATCAAAAAGTTTTAATGAAACCTAGTTACATTAGAAATAGGGAGCTCTGAAAGAACATTTGTTTCCACAAACCATGATAGTTCAGAAAAATCAATATACTGATTATAATCTAATAGTTGTCAACCTACAAATACCAGATTTTTGCCTTGTTTTGAATGCAGAAGGAATTAGACTACAAAAGAAATGTTGCAGAAGCTCTCAGCGTATCTCAGAGAACATAAATCCATTTACGACTCATTTCTGTTCGCGAGAGGACTTTAACAGGTTATGTTTCGAAGTTCCTCATATGTTTTCTATTAGGAAAATATTTTCTTTAATACAAGTGCTAGTTTTATTCTGGAGTACACTATTTTCACACTCACGCCATAATTTTAGTAGCATTCCTAATCACAAATTCATGTACTACAGATTTTATTGAATCACTAGAAAGGGTACTTCAGAAGTAATGTTTGTTCTGTAATCTGGTGATTCTATGTGATCTCATTGAGGGAACGAATGGTTTGGCAATAGCAACAGAGATTAGTGATAGTGATGGGAACGTAATAGTATATTTTGGCTTTAGACAGTCTTTGATTTTCTCTTGGCCGTGTTTTCATAAGGAAGACATAGAAACTTTCGAACTTTAACACACAACTAATAAAGCTATTTCCTACAGTAGAGATAAGAGTATTGAAATCCTCTATAGGAAGTAAAATATCCGATAACTGCAAGCTTTAGTTTTTTTATGTCAAAGATATATGAGGATTATTGTGCGTGTGTTACTCGCTTATGAAAATTTCAACCGGCATTTTCAAATATCTTTCTTTTTCAGAGCGTAAAAATTTCCCTTTAGAACTCCACAACGTGCCTCGAAATAGCATAGCGTCTTCTAAAACATTAGCAACAAACTTTATACAGGTACATGAAATTAGAAAAAAAAATCTGCTTATAATGTTTTCTAGCTCTTAGTTATGTATTAAGTTAACGTATACAAGCATTCTCAGTTAAAATTTCAGCATAAATCACCTAAGTTTCTAAACAATGTCTAGAAACACCTAAGTTTCTCACAATTTCATGTCTCATACAGTATAGTCACGAGAAGAACAAACACTATAATATCACAGAGTGGCAACACCATAAAATTCTCGTTGGAATGAGTATGAAACAAGACTAAACGAGAGTTCAGGCAAATTTATAAACTGAGAAATTTATTATTTTTAACAAACAACATAGGCCCGATTTTTACATGTTTAACACTCACGAAATACTTATAGGCTTACCAGTTTACTAAAAACAATGAAACCTACCGACAGTATCTTTTTTTAAAAAATAGAATTATAAGGAAAAATTAAAAAACTTTCTTAAAATTTACAAATGCAAATAATGTGAATGTCGAGTTTAAAATGTGCGATTAAGTGTTGAAATTTGAATCTCGCAACAATGAAAGGAAAAAATTTCAATGATAGAATAGGATCTTATATTTATTTTTTCTTACTAAATTTCATTCATAAGCAGTGAGCAGGCACATATCAGAGGGCTCTTCGGCGATCACTCTTTTGGTAAAGAAATACGAAAGGTAGTAACATTACTCGTGAAACTGAGGAAAATTCTAGAAAACCTCAGCAGGATAGCTAACAACGGAGATTGAGCTAGCGTTCCTTGCCATTGCCAATTAAAAACCGTAATGTTACCGACTCGACTACGGGGTTAAGTGATAATTATAATCTTATAAATAATTCTGTCTGTCCGCTATACAAATCCACATCATTCGAATTAATCCTGGGAGCAATATTGACTCCCAGGTACCATTGATCTCTTAACTAAAACATCCCATTTCCTTAAACAATCCACAATTTAACTTCGTTTTTAGATTGCATAGAAGGAAAGATAAGATTGCTTCATTTTGCACCCCGTCCCAGATAGTGGCGTCATTTCAGTTTTTGCTTGGGGGGGAGGGATTTAGGAAAGATCATATATGATATATCGCTTGGCGCATCCCACCTATTTCCAATCGTAGTTTTTACTTAATATCTGCATACACGTAATTCATATGTATAATATGATGTAGCTGTTAATATGAAATAGGTAAAAACAAGTAACACTCATATCTGACATAAAAATATGGAAATTTTAATTGTTTCTTTTTGTAAAGTGTTATTTAAAGCAGATGAAATGCTTTAACGAATCAAAGGGTAACGTCTTGGCTTCATTTTAGCGAAGTCATTAACAAGATCGTCAAGAAATTTTCTTAGCCTCTTTCCGCTCCAGAGCCAAGATCATTAACGAGGCGAGTCGATCATCGGATATTGATGATCGAAGGTAGTTTTTTAGTCGTTTTAGGACAGAAATAAACAATTTGCTAGAGGCAGTGGGGAACGGCAATGTGACAAAAATTCCCAATGACAAAATAAGAATAAGATAAGGAAAAGCAGAGCTTCTTATTAGGCAAACGAAATTCAAAATCCAAAACACTTAATACCTCAGACTGACTCACCTTCGGAAGTGTAATGTTCTCAAACCTAGACCAACAGTAGAACTTAAAACTCCCTTATAATTAATATGAAGAAAACTCAGTAATCTGACCTACTTGGTGATTCTGACACCCGTAACATATAAACCCTAGGCGCCCTGAAATGTGAAACAAAGCATGCCCACCAATATACACCCAGTTCAACCACAGCTTCCTTACACACGCCTGGAGAAATATAAAAAAGGATAGGGTTTAAATGATCTAAAAGAACCTACCGCTTAGGCTATATACTACCAATATCGATTGAAAAAATGACCACTTGCAATACTTAGCACAAAAAGTGGCAATGCTCCGAACAAGAAGAAAAGCAATCACAAATAATAAACACGACTTCTCTATGTAGGCCTTAGATGACACTAGCTATTCTGTCCTCGGGCAATTCTAAAGACCAAACTTGGTCATATCCCGAGCCAAGTGACTAAAAAAATTCCCTGGAAAGAAAACATAAAAAGAGGTCTACGCTCATATTTTATAATTCTCAAAAGTTAAACTCTAAAATTATACATTGCTGAGGTTTACGCTACTCCTTACTACACGCAGTCAAAGGTTTACAACTGCGTAGAAATTTAGCAGGGTACATGGACAAACCCAAGGCAAAAGTAAAACAAATTAATATTATTATAAAAAAGCAAAAACTAGATATTCTTAACAAAACAGATACGCACTAATCAAAAATATCAGATGATCCAACTGAATATAGTATTCGCGAGACAATGAGCAGTAGCAAAACAATTCAAGAAACCCAGTTACTAAAGCAAAATTCTATAAAATTATATTGGTTGCTTAGAAATATTTACCAAAATAGTACACAATGAGGGGTGTACAACTGTACATCCTTTTTCAAAACTTTGGAATCACATATGTCAGCTATAGTATGTGCTGAAACAGAACAACGGAAACCCAATTCTTCTAAAAGATATAAACGAATAGGCAGACCAAACTACTAATCATCTACACACTTATACCCCAAAAATACTTACAAAAGCCATGTTTCCAAAATAGCATAAAGTGGCCGAGTGGCAATCGCGATCATTTGCTATACCCGCGGTCACAGGCCCAATCCTTGTAGAGATTCATGCAACAAAGGTTTGGAACCAACTTTACCCAAAATCTGTAGGTCTAGTCCTTAACAGTCGACTGACTTACTTTAGACGTTAACAAAATTAAATAATGAACAAAGCACTAAATATTAATACTTATACAATAACAACAACAACAACAAATTGCCAATAATAATAACAAATATCAGAATGCAGTCACATTGGTGCTGTCGAGCACAAGGGACGTATAAACACCAATAAGAAAACAATGAAACACCAAATATAGGCCGCAGAGTTATAACTTCACACAGCGACGTCAGGGCTCTGAACGAAGAACCACAAAAACAAATAAACTAGAAACCGCAGAGAACAAAAACTTATACAGCAATTGGCTCACTAAAAGGGATGCAAAATTGGTACTCATACCCGCTAATGGAGTGCCATACCATAAAATTAAGAACCCAAACTGAAACACGAACTGTGATAGCTTCGGGAAGTTTGGGCTTCATGTCTAACGGCAGGCTAAGTTCCAAAATAAACAAGCTGTTATTTAGTTATAAAAAATAAACTAATAACTTAATAATTTTAAAAATTACAATTTGTTACTTACAATGTACTGTTCCTCTTGTATTAATAAATAACGTTCTTAAATACATTCAATTTCTACTTTTCCTTTTATTATACAATTTTAATGAAAATATTTGTGTTCTCCCGGCGCGCGGCAGGCACGTAATTTCGCGGCATGCTAGAGTGCCAGTGCACACCCTTTGAGAATCACTTTTATGATAAGTCCAGTCAATGTTGGACAGACGCCGCATAAGGTTTCTCGGGGGATCCAATTGTAACTCCATGCAGACGTAATGCAGAATTATTCTTGAGCGGGTACTTATATGAAAGGAAAAGAGTATATACGAAGATAAATGCCCGACTTTAAAACGCACACTAAAACACTTCCTAAAATCTTTTCGATCTTTTGTATAAGGGCGGCGCCAAATTATTTACTATAACAGCCAATTAAGACTCACTAACCTACATTGCGTAGCACGTTATAGGTAGTTATTTTAGTTATTAATTTGGTTCCGAACTCCTACAAAAAATCGAAATTGATAAAAAAAAATTAGTATTTTTACAGAGTTTTCTTTAGTTCACAATGGTTCGTGGTGTACTCAAATTTTCCAACGCTAATTAAACTTATTTCCCGACGTCATACAGTGATGAAAATTTGCAGAGCTACGTAAGTCGGATAATACGACAATATTCCATTGTTACTTTCATATATTTATATATTTTAAATGCATATTAATTAATATTTTTTTTTTATATGGACTTTTTATTCTAAAATAAATACTAGCCAACAACGATATTGGGTTTTATTGGTCGTAGAACACTTTAGGATTTGGGTCACAAAACATTAACTTGAGAAAAAGTACCCGAACACAGAAATAAGTTGTAAAATAATAATAAATAATAATAACTTTTTAAAGACATACTTTTCTTAGATAATTCTTATTAAAAAGCAAAAAATAATTTTGTTTATACATGACTAGAAACAAAAATATGGGGCGCGAAAATTCAAGAATTTATAAAGTGACAGTATATGAGAGCGAACCGCATGCTTTTCTTTTTAGCCATGCATAAACAAAATTATTTTTTTACTTTTTAGTACAAATTGTTCAAGAAAAATATGCCTTCGAAAAGCTTTTTTTATTATTATTTCTTTACTTTTCAGTGTATTTTATGTCGGTTTGTCTTTTAAAATAGTTATTTTTTACGTTTAGTGCCCCCTAAATGACGCCTCTGGTCCCAGAACAGGCTTATGAGTTAGTTTGACATATCACTACATAATAAAATGTCAATTACGATAATTTAAATTATTTATTTCAACTGCAATATCACACAAATAGTTCTATTAAAGTTTGTGGAAGTTCTTTCCTTTCTCGATATCAGAAGGAAACAATTTTGAACTCTCCTGACATCTAGCGACGTCTGCGTGAAATTAGTGTAGCTAAATTAAATAATTCAACTATTCCAAATATTTTGTTAGTTACGATTAATGTTACAAACTCCATTCTATCATTCTTTAATTTCTGATGATTCAATGATCAGAGATGCACTCTTGTTGAATCACTAAGTTTCCATGGTCTAATAGATCTAGTTTACACGCCAAAGTTCTCAAGGAACTACAGGGTGGAACCGTATTGCACAGACAAACTTCGAGGAATGGTAGTACTTCATAAAAATAAGGAAACAAAGTCTTAGTCACTGAGAGGTGGAAATTTCGTCGCGTTTCAGAGCTAAAAGTTGCCGCAAGCGTAAAAAAATTAAATTTAGGGTCAGTTCTACAATCGACTGCTAAACTTCTAGTCAGTGCTAAGTTGAGGCCACGTCTGATATTAGCCAATGAGTACGCAAAATGAAAGTTAGCCTCAACTTAGCGCGGACTAGAAGCTTAGCGTACGATTGTAGAACTAACCCTTAGAGCTTCACAATTGGAATAGCTACTAGGTAACAGTAGAGCTGATGCGGTATGCTATCGTCTAACACTGTAAACTTGCTATATCCAATAGAAAAAAAATGTACAATGAGTGCTTAAAGGAATCCTCAAAGTAAGTAGACAATTCCCATAAATTCTCTGAAAGCAAGTCGAAAGGAGCATGAATAAGACGATTTTCTGTATGAGCATAGAGGACATACGTGATCACCGCTATTCAACTGGGTATTGATCATTCTTACTCCTGATTGCTATGTAAACACGCATTTTTTTTAAAAAAATCGTTAAGTGTATATAACCTGTTTGAGATATCGACTAGGTGTAAGCGCATTATATTTACGTGCTGGAAAAATGTCCTAATCACGCTTAGTACGACCCTAAATTGAGACATCAGAGAATTTCTGGGAATCCATTTCTTCCTTTGGGGAATCCCTTGCACAACTTTGAAATATGGGTTGAGCAGGTTTGAAGTCTTTGATAATAACATTCCACATCAGCTCTACTGTTAGTGGTATTCAAAGTATCGAGTTATCACTTTCGGCAGCCAAAACGTGGCGGAATTTCCACCCGATGACTGAGACTTGCTTCTTTATTTTTTTATTTACTATCCTCACTCGACGTTTATCGTTATCACTCTGTAAATACGTTGTTTGCATTTCTGTAAAACTATTAAAGTCGGAGAAAATATAAAATTAAATTCTAAATCGCTTCAGCTCATGAAAAACTAGTAGGCACGAAATATTATCTTAAAACAAAATGACATGCTTTTTCACAAATTCTATTTTGTGAATTATATTTATTAATATAATTATAATAGATTATAATAACATAATAATAATAATATTATAATTATATTTGTTACAAATTTTATTTATTTGCAATTCAATATTTTCTATTTTCTTTTAATTATATGCCAAAGGCGGTGGAGAATTCAGCCAAGAGAAATTAGTATATTACTCTTGTCAAATGATAATCTGAGTAAAAAATATTTTATGGAAACAACAACAAAAAATCACTACTTTGTAGTAACTATACTTTCCAAAACTATATACTTTCATGAAAAGAGACAACAGAACATAGAAGGCTGATTTTGTTTCATCTACACAAAAGGTGTAAATATTTCACCAAGTATAATTAACAATGATTTGGTGTGATTCACTGAGAAATAAATATTATACATATATTACTAGTTATGAGGATAATCTGTGTAGTGCTGATACGTAAGTTATAGGTTACTGTTCTTTAAAACATTATTGTTTATTAATCACTAGACTCCAAGGTCCGTAGACCGGCGCCCGCTTTCTCTCTTCTAAAAGAGAAAGCGAACGGCGGTTTACGGACCTTGACTAGACTCGAAGCATTTTTACTTGATACTGACAGGAAAGTTATCACGTGGCCTTACGTTTATCGCAACACATAGGCCCAAGTCCGAACGAACGTATGAAACAAAACTATTCAGACAGCATGTACTTAAACACACATGAAACATCTTTCGCAAGTATGAAATGTCAGAAGACATGCACCTGCAGTTTGTTGTTCCATCATATAGTTCGAGTATATTGCAGAATTGTCGTTGCAATGCTGTTACATACGTTATACATTTACAATTATGTAAGGATAAGGAATCGAAAAAAGAATGATCACAAACAGAGATTAATGTTAGCACGGCAGGCAGTTCTATGATCACAAATAAATGAATACAGAAAACATTACGGTTTCGACATTGTAACAGTATCAAAATTTGTAATGCGTGGTCTCAGGTGATTGTTGGTTCCAGTAGCGAACGGATGACCTCCTTTAAAATTTAAGAATGTTACCAGTTTAAAACGTTTCTAGAAGCGATTTAGTGTGATGAAGGTACTGTTATAATGTCGAAACGTTAACGTTCTTCTGTTTTAATTTATGATCAGATAACCTGTCCTGTAAACATTAATATTTGTTTTTGATATGATGGGAGCAAGACTTAAGTGTAATAATATTGGAATAACCAATTTAACATAATATCTATTCCACAACAGTATTCTGTCTGTACTAAACTTTAATAAATGTATTAAAGTTGTATGTTAACTTTAAATAGTATCCTTGCATATAGGATTAATTGAAGGTTTGATAGCAAAAACCAAACAAATGCAAAACCTGTTTTTTTCTTCTTCAGAAAGTGAAAAAATAACTTGGTTTCTAACGGTTCTTAATGATTTTCTATATATTCAACTGGCTATATCATACTTTCAGAATAAAGTAATTCTACCACCATATAGAACTAACTTAAATGCTAAGAACAAGGTTCCATTATTGAAAAAAAAATGAATTTTTGAACTTTTTTGTCTACTTTTAATACCTGTTAACAGTTAGTTGCAAATTACGTGGTGAACGCACGTTTCTTGAAACAGCCATTTTCTTTGAAATCATTACTTCTTACTATTCATGATGGAACATAATGGAATCGTACATGTAGAATTTAAGTCAGTTTGGAAACAAAAAACAAGCAATAAAATATCTCAGCTGAATTAACTTCTTTTATTCCACATTTAAAATACAGTAAAGTAATATTTGTATAATCCCTGCTGATTGTGTAAAATAAGGTAAACAATCAAATTTTGTACCTTACATATTTACTTAAATGAACAGTAAATGAGTCGATGCGGGAAAAAATGCTATGTTCCATTTGTTCTCGCATACGCCTCAAATGTTAATGACGATAAATTACTGGAAACAGAATTCTTTTCATGTATTATCGAAAGCTTCAGGAATACTAGACAGAACTCGAAATTGTGCTGCAAAAGTCAGATTTAGGAAACATTAACGATCATGCTTATTGGATGTACAGAACTTGGCCAGCATTGTTTAATAATAGTAGAATCAACTGTCTCATTGTTTAAATCCGACGTAAATCTCAATTATTACCTTCTGTTTTACTAGATCACCATAGTAGCTTTAATTTTAAATGTTGAGGGCATAACTTCAAACATATGCTGTATCTGTGACTGTAAACAAAAGCTCTAAATACAATTCCAAAGTTTCTAACAATTTGTCATATTCATAACCAAAGTCTCGAAATTCATTCTTAAGGGCAAAAAAAATGTGTGTACAGTGTAAACAATATGTTTTATTGTAAAGAAAATTTGTTACATTTTCATTAAAAGCATGTTCAATGGAATGTTGAGTTTCTTTCACTCCTTTACGAAAGTATAAGTGTATTCTAATTAATAAAAGGTTATGCGATAGAAAGGTGTGTAGAGTACAAACTCACCGATTCATAACTAGCTCGGTTATTATATATTTAGTCTACGTCATCTCACTTTAATACACAGGGGAATTAATTATACACAAAGTTATAACGCAATTTCAGATACTATTATTACAGTTATCACACTTGCTAGTTTAAAATACAATAGCAATTTATTAAAAAGAGGATATGGACGTTATATGGAGCTGTAGTCAATGTCTCCTATACTAAAGTTAATGTGTCAGTTTTGCGTCGTCCCCAGTGCTCCAGAGATTGAGTTCTTGAAATCACAAAAATGTGTGTGACAGTAAGACCTTACTTTTCGTTAACCGCCACTGGTAGGAATTCGTTGGAGATAGGTTTAATGAATTGTTTAACTATTGAATTGTCTACCATGTCTAATTCAGTGCCCAAGGAAACTACTTTTCCAGATTTCTCATTCACTGTCATGACCAGGAGGAGTAATACTAGTTTTATTGAAGTAAGAACTAATATCTTTCGATTATCATAATTAATTTGAAGCACTAAGTACTGCCATAATATATGCAGATAAATGTAGCCGTAATAAGTTTCCGAATAAAAAATATTTAGTAGCTTAGAAGCCTTGAAACTCACAGCACGGAAGTAATTTTGATTCTTATTTCAATATTCATCCCATTTTGATTTGAAAGTCCCTCTTAGCTTGTCAGTTGCCACATGCTTTAAGATTCCTCGGAGTACATCCAAGAAAAGAGGTAGGTAATGTCTTTTTTGAGTTATCATCCCACAATGTGTCAACAAGAAGGAAAACTTACAACATCACGAAATATTTGTAATGTTTCTGAAAAACAAAAAGGATAGAATATTCAAATGTCTACGAGTGATTCCTCTCAATACAGTAAAAACTGGTCAACCCTATTAGCGCACACACTTCGAAAGACCATGGGTAAAACATTAGTATGGAAACGTTATTTTAACGTTGTACAAGTTTCATTCACTAAAAACCGTAAAAGTAGTATAAAAATCTAAAATATAACGGTGATTGTTATACATATATGTGTTATTTTGTGGAAGCATACTTGAGCTATTTATAGCTAAGGCTGGCACTACTTCCTCTCGCACGAAACGCTGGAAACAGTTACACAAAATGGCGGCACCCTTACAGGAGTGCATCAAGCTACAGCAGCGAAATGTCGTTAGAATTTTGTTGAGTGAAGGCGTGAGACCGATAGAAGTTCATCGCCGCCTGACAGTTCAATATAGTGACAGTAGAACACAAGTGTACGAGTGAATTCAGAAGTTCACACAGGGCATAAACAATGTTGAAGATTATCGACGTCCAGGTCACTCTTACACTGCAGTCATGGAAAGCAACATTGTTAAAGTTGAAGACTTGATACAGAATAACTTGCGTAGTGGTACGTGAAAATTTT
>JAGDQP010018659.1:0-19584 GCA_022664845.1 Lepisma saccharinum
GTTGAGGATTGTTCGATTCGAATTTCAAGCTTCGCTTGTCATGCTGACTACATTATCGTTTCCTTGTGGATTTCAATGCGGATATCGAAATTTGCTAATTTGGCAAAGATGGCCGTATCCGGAATCTATATATCACGTGATAAGTTATCAATAGTTTATTTTGTATTGGAAGTTGTATTCACTACTGCTGCTAATACTACTACTACTATTAATTCTGCTGCTGCTACTACTATTATGACTACTGCTATTACTACTACTACTAATAATACTGCTAAAACTACTATTATTACTACTACTACTACTAGTGCTAATACTACTACTATTACTACCACATGATGTATGGACTGAACAACCACTGATAGCAAATAGACATACAAAATGGAGATATAGAAAGAAACCCTTGGGTAACCTTTCACACGATTTTTCGAGAAGGAAAAATTGAAACTGCAATGTTATGAAGACACATGTTTCATTTTCTATTGAATATTGAAGCATTGAATTGAATTATCAGACTTGGTTGTTCTCAAGCCGGGTAAGGCCTGCCCGACCCCTTTACAGCCCGGCCCGTTTGCAGCCCGGCCCGTTTGTGCCCGGCTCGAGATTCGGGCCGGGTAGGGCCGGTCAAAGAATACAGATCCAGCCGGGCCGGGCCGTCTTCGGGCCTGGGTTTGCAGGGCTCTGCTGTACAAAGGGAGAACACGCAAACACTTCTCCTTCAGTTCAGACTTGACGGAGAGCTATGCAATTTCTTGATGCTTAATTTACGTGTTAAGCTGGATATTAAAAAAAAAAGAATTATCAAAATCGCTCCAGTATAACGGCCGGACGGACTGGACAACGCTTGTGAGAGGAATACATTGGGGAAAACACTCAAACACTTCTCCCTCCGTCCAAGCTTGACAGATTGGAATCCGGTTTATTGATGGCTCATCTGCGTGTTAAGCCGAATATTTTAAAAAGAGATTGATCAAAATCGGCCCAGTAGAACGGCCGGACGGACTGGACAAAGAAGAACGCTAAAACACTTCTCCTTTAGTTGAGACTTGACAGAAATGAATGCAATTTACTGATGATTTATCTACGTATAAGCCCGCAAAAGTTAAAAAAAGAATGGGCAAAATCGGTCTAGTAGAACGGCCGGACGGACTCGACAAAGTTTGTGAGAAATATAATAAATATTCCCCCATAAGAAATACATAGGGGAAAACACTCAAACACTTCTCCCTCAATTCAAGCTTGACAGAGAGGAATGTGTTTTATTGATGGTTCATCTACGTGTTAAGCTGGATATTTAAAAAAAAACATTGATCAACATCGGTCCAGTGTAAAGGCCGGACGGACTGGCCAAAGCTTTAGTAAAGTTTTTTAATATATAGATTAACCCTAGGAAGTCCAATAATACTTTTGTCTCAAGTAGGTCCAAGGGGCACTGTATAAAAATGAGTTTTATGTAATAAATCATTTGGTTGAGTAATTACTTTTAACACCAATGTTTACTCATAGCTTAACAATTGTTTTGATTCGCATTTAAAACAAATTCGTACATATAACACTCAAATATAAAAACCCTTGTACATAATTTTCTCTTTCTTACCCAAATGAACTGATGTTGCGTTATTTACACCAATTTGTTTTGGACTTTTAGTTTGTACCAAAATGATAATTGCACTTAGCGTAACAAATTCGTATACATAACATTCAATTAGCAAAATCCTTGTACGTAAATTCTCATTCTGACTTACAGGAACGAATGCCGAAGCTATAGTTTCTGCTATAGCTTCCGCTGTGGGGGTTCAACTGGATGTTGAAAGTGAGACACACGCTGTTCATTGGGTACCAGTGCCAGCAAAACCAAGGGAGAGAAATATTGTTGTTCGTTTCACAAACCGAAGGAAGCGCGATGCATTCATGCAAGCGGTGAAAGAGAAAAACAAAACAAATAATAAACTCACCACACTTTCAATCGGTTACAGACACTCTGTGCCTATTTTTGTAAATGATCACCTAACGCCAACAAGAAAACGGTTATTGGGTATGGCAATTGCAAAGAAAAGACAAGTGAATTGGGCGTTTGTGTGGACTGACTCCAATGGGACAATCTACGCACGCAAATCGCCTCAAGATAGAGCAGTAGTAATCGAGAGCTCTACTGATGTGAACAAAATTTGCTAGGTACCGATAATGTATTCGTTGCTTGCAATGTTCTAGGACAGATCTATTAGTTATTTAATAATTAGTTTTGACATTAGTGTAAATAGTTAATTTGTAGTATGGTAGATTTTGATATAGAAGACCCATTCTTAAGGTACACTCACCCACATTTATTATGTAAGAGCACAGACTTAGTTAATTTTGATTTCCCAAAAGATAATGAATTTTCATTGTTACATTTAAATGTTCAAAATCTTACATCAAAATATGAAGAACTTGTGGCATTTTTAAATGGCCTCAATAATGAATTCTCAATTATTGCTATAAGTGAAACACATCTTCTTCATCAAGAACAAACAAACTATATTTCGCTTCCTAATTACGTATATGAAAATAAAATAAGAAGTTATGGTAAAATAAATCCATACAAAGGGCATGGCGGAGTAGGCCTGTATATTAGGTCAACGTTAAATTACTTTGTACGTGATGATTTGAACAATATGAATAATGTGGAATCATGTGAAATGTTATGGGTTGAACTCACAGATTTTTATTTTGACAAGGAAACGGTTATAGGTGTTATTTATAGATCTCCCGACAAGAAGTATGAAGATTTCCAAAATTGCCTAGATTCAATAATAACTAAAATCAACACTGAAGGTAAATATTGCATATTTACTGGAGACATTAACATTTACCTAAATAATGAGCATGAAAGTGCTGATTACATTAGAATGTTAAATACAAACAGCATTAAAATGTGTATAACTGTCCCGACGCGCATACAAGGTAACACTCGCAGTATTATAGATCATATTGGAACAAATATAACGAACATAGATATACAGTCAGGAGCAATAACCACTCGCATTAGTGATCACTTTCCAATTTACATGTTCACATCAATAGGAATAAAACACAAACCTGGTTTGGTAAAAGAAATAGCTGTTTGCGATTATTCAAAGATAAAACAAAAAATAAAAGAAACCAATTGGGAATTAAAAGGAGTATATAACTCAACTTGTTCGACAGGTGCCTTAAAAATACTTCAAACCACAATAGAAAATTATATACAGGAATGTACGGTAATTAGAAAAGTGAACAGCAAATATGTAGTTAAAATTCAGCCATGGATGACTGTGGCTATACTTAATTCTATAAAGAAAAAAGATAAACTTTAGAAAAGGAGCACAAAAAATCCATTTAACTTACACCTTCGTGACAAATATAAACAATACCAGAAGACATTAAAGACAGTTATAGAAAAAACTAAAAATGACTACTACATGAATGTCATGTTGCAAATGGGAACTAACACTAAGGAAAAATGGAACATCATGAAACAGGCAATAAATCTTAAGAAAACAGTAGAAAATAGTGACATTAACATTGAAAAGGAATGTGGCCAACTCATTACGGATCCACAAAATGTCGCGAATGAATTCAACACATACTTCACGGGTATTGGGGAAGACTTAGCAGCTAAAATAAATATAACGAATGATGATATAGGGCATAGATTGAAAATGAAACAAGCAACATTGTTTCTTAATCCAGCAAGCGAAATTGAAATTTATAACATTATAAAAGCATTGCCAAACAAAACAAGTGTTGGGTACGACAATATCAATACGAAAATTATTAAAGAAACTGCGACAGAATTAGCTCCTGTTCTAAATCATATAGTTAATTTAATGTTTCTGACCGGGCGCTTCCCCGATTCACTAAAAATAGCCAAAATAATACCTGTTTTCAAGGGTGGAAATAACATAGATAAATCTAATTATCGGCCTATATCTATTCTCCCTATATTAAGCAAAGTGTTTGAGAAAGCTATATGTTCAAGAATGACGAGTTTCATTGATAATCACAAGATTATAAAACAAGAACAATATGGATTTCAGAAAAACAAATGTACCCAGCTTGCTGTCAGTAATTTTTAAAATTATATATCTGAAGCCCTTGATGAGAGCAAGTACGTAATAGGGGTATTCATAGACCTAAAGAAAGCATTCGATACGGTAAATCATAAGATATTGCTTCAGAAGCTATATAGTTATGGAATACGTGGTATTGCTTATGATCTCTTCAAAAGTTATCTGCAAAATCGAAAGCAATACACTTATGTTAATAAGGCGACATCAAACTTAAAAGCAGTAAATTGTGGAATACCACAGGGATCTATCTTAGGACAGCTACTATTTTTGTTATATATTAACGATTTGCCGGAAATTTTAAGTGAATCAAAGTGTCTGTTATTTGCAGATGACACAATTATATTCAAGAAGGGATCCACACTTGATTTAGTGCAAAAGGCAATTAATAACGATTTAGGAAAATTAGAGCAATGGTTCAAAATTAATAAATTAACGTTGAATATCGCAAAAACAAAATGTGTATATTTCAGGAACATTCATAAAACAGAAAATATTAAATACTATCCGATTTCTATCAATTCCGAAAACATACTCACAGTTTCAAATACAAAGTATCTAGGTACATGGTTCGATGAACATTTCACATGGGAAAAACACTTCACAGAAATAAGCAAAAAAGCGTCACTACACATTGGTTTACTCTTCAAAATTTCTCGGATGTTTCCCGATAATGTAACTAAGATATATTATTATGCTTTTGTACACCCATACCTTTCGTATAGCATTGAATCATGGTATGGGAACTTAAGTAAACAATACAAGCGAAAATTATTTGCATTGCAAAAGAGAGCAATTAGAATAATCAAAGGTGCAGACTTTCTGGCGCATACGCGTCCTCTATTTGAAGAGCTTCAAATAAAGACGCTAGAGAAACTTTATTTATATAGACTAAGTTGCCTAATGTACAGGATACTCAATAACAATGTTACTTTATTATCGTCCCGAGTAACAGCTTTAACACACCCTATAAGAACAAGAGCAATAACAAACAATCAGTTAACAATACCTAGACCACGTTTGAACTATGGATTACGAAGCCTCACATTTAGTAGTATTAGTGTTTGGAATTCCTTACCCTCGAACATAAGAACAGCAACAACCTATAAAGCATTCAGAAGACAAGTGAACAACTTTCTACAACAAAACCAAACTGAATTGTAAAAATAGTACATTTTATTTAGTATATTGTCATGCAATTTTTATATAATTATAATCTTCAGAGATGTTTACATTTAATTATTTAACCAACTTATTTGTAGTTTTTGTATAATCATTCATATCATTACATTATTATATAACCACTGTATATATTTTTTTTCGCCATTTTTGTAAGAAATTAACAATTATTGAGAGGAGGAACCATAAACAGCATTTGCTCGGTTCCACCTAAATTTATGTAATCTGTAAATTCTATACTATTATTAATAAAATGTATCTATCTGTATCTATCATGAGCATAAGTAGTAGCATGTAGTTGCTGCAAGTTCGCTTACGCTATCACTTTTATCAATTTCAAATTCTATTTCGTCGGTATTCATTGCTTACAAAATCAACTAAACACAGAGAACTTCCCTTGTCCAGAACACATCTTCCCTCCAAAATCACGTGTATGTAGGCGTACCAACATATCCCATTGTTTTCTGGTAGACTTATCAACATACGCATGACTCACATAACGCATCCAACACAAGAAATGAATATACGAGAAGTATTCAACACTTATTCATGACCGATATGTTGTTTTCCTCCATAAGAGCACTATGCTTTATAAACACAAATCATAAGAATTACTCATTTCTGATAAATTATACTTGCAGAAAATATGTCACATGAAAGTCCAGGGGGGAGGGGTCGGCGAACCCCCTACCTCGCATTCATTTTTAACTGACAAGTTACTAAACAAATAGGCACATTAGTGATATGTATTTATCAAAGAAGTAACGATAGACAATAAATACAATTCTCTATATTTTAATCAAAACTTACCACGTGTTTATAAAGAAATACATATGTGTGCCCCCCACCAATTGGACTTTCTAGGGTTAAATAAAATATTTGTTTGAAATATTTACGAAATAACGATCATTATCGATTTATGTTCAAGACGAAATTTCACAAGTTTTGAAAATATTTCTAGTACATTCACTTCAAACTACACTATTTGAGGAACAAAATACTTACAGAATATGTCACACAATAAACAAATAGATGAAAAATATTAATATGTTTCTTTTTCTTTCATTTCAGTTCCAGTTACGCACGTTGAAGTTGTAGAGGGTAGTCATGTTGCTCTTCCATGCGACATCTCGCTCACTAATAGTTCGGATACTGTGGTGTTAGTGTTGTGGTACCGTGAAGATCTCGGGACTCCTATTTATACGTAAGTGTAAAGAAAGTAATTACTTTGTATGTATAAGTAAGTTTAGATGATTATTAGATATAACAACAAGCGTGCAGTGATATCCTGAAAATATTGAAAATGTTAGTGTATTTTATTTAGACTCATACTTACTGCTAATACTCGTGTTATTAGATACTCAAACTAAATCAGAAGAGCGGAAAGTTTTAGTCTTATTTGCAATGACAAAGTGTATTCATAAAAATAATATTTATTTTCAATTCAAAAGAGTGCTTTTAAACCTAACATTCTCGCATTGGATAGAAAATATGATTCCTTGAGATGGGATTCCGATGTAAAATTGGAAGTGTTGTATTATCATTTTTCACTGAGTCATAATGAAACATGGATATTAGTTAAGTTCGTTATCAGCCATTTTTACCGCGGTTATCCAAAGACGAAGGCCTGCTGTAAAGTTAATCGCGTTTAGTTAAGAATAACTGAAGACCTAACATTTTTCAGTTACAATATATCAAGGAAGAATGTATACAAAGGAATACAAATACTTATTCCTTTGAACGTTCTTCTTAAGTATCTGACAACAATAAAGACCCATTCGAATGTGTAATGTCGCAGTTGTAAAGCGTTAAACCGCTGGCCGAGTGGTTAGAGATTAATTCGCACTGAGATTTTTCTCTTATTCATCCATAGGACTATTGCTCTTTTTTCTTGCGCAGTTCAAATTTCAAAACGTGATATTTTTTCGATCGACTGTATTGAAAGTTTATCTGAAAGAATTACATTCCCATCGGAAAGGGGCTGCTAAAAGCCACATCTTCTTTCGAGTGAAAATTTGTCATCTTTCCTCAGATGAAAATTCGCCCTAAATAAGGACCACACTTTCGGCTATCGTAAGATGAAATATTCCTCTCAATCCGAGCGGAATAACGAACGATCTTCCAAATTTATTGTGCAAGTTACAAAAGTTCATGTAAATAATTTTAAAACATTTTACTTAAATAATCTTCTAGATACTCTCAATTTCCCACATTCTTTCATGTTTGCTGATGATATGAATATTTAATCTGAATTCGGATGTATTGTTGATTACCAGCATACCCAATCTTACACACCGAAAGCTTTTTCCTGTTTTTATTGCAGTAACATTACACTGAGCAGTGGAAAGTTTAATAGCAATTCAGTAAAAGTGTTTAACTACTGTAATAAAAATTGTACCGTAATGAATTATTTCGGATTTATTATAGACTTTGTTTCATTTATGGGCAATTCTTACTTTGTCCGTAGAATTGGTAGATGATCATTAATGACTAAAAGATAGCGTTTTCAAAAATATTATCTCAAAATCTTTATAGGGATGCATCTTAAGTCAAATTAATTATTGTAATCTGAAATTTTAATTGCAATTCTTTAACAGAAAAAAAGCATAATGTGCACACTAATGTGCAAGATACAGGATTATCCCGGGCTTGCACGAATCCGGGTACGCTTAATCCAAAATGAAAAATGTAAGGGCATGGTGTGTCTCCTCGTTCCCCACCACTTCAAGCACTGGTGAAATTGTTAGATAAGTGTCTGACCTTAGCAATTGCTTTTGATGGACGAAGTGTTTCACCTTATCTCTGATCACACTGAAGGTAGAAGAGTTAGTAACATTGATTGGAAGGGAATTTCATGTTCTTCGTGCCGAGATAGAAAATGAGCCAGCTCTTTTACGCAGTCTGAAAACATTATGGTGAATTGAGGGAAGAAGTCATGTATTTCAGTCGACGAAGTAAGAATGGTAGATATTGGATGATTACAACATCGAGAATAATAAGAATCATCAGTAGTCTTAGTGTAGAACCTGTCATCGTACTTTGAAAGAACCTGGTAAACATTTTAGCATTAAATTTTAAGTTTGTAGCCTGAACCTGTTCCAGTGACACATAGGAGTAATACATTTTTAGGATTTACACGATATAAAACACCAATATATACATATATATGCATTTGCATATATATATATATATATATATATATATATATATATATATATATATATATAAATTTCTAAATACCTCTTACTTAGTCAATTTTCTAAACCCTTAAGATGCTTGATGTAGTGGTTCGGAGAAAACGGTCAAGTTATTGAGAAATGTTGAAGTTCAGTTCGGGTGTTTTGTTTTAGCTTTATGGATAAGCACATTATAATTATCAAAAAAACGGCAAAATTGTTGGGAGAAAAAAAATTTAAACGTAAGAACTTGATACTCTAAATTTTCAAGTACTCGCTTAAAGTATTTCGATCACTTACAAGTAACACGATTTCAAGTGGACACTTAGATCTATAATACTACTTACTAAGTTCTTCATTATGTAGTCTCCTCCATTTTCCAGTCCCTTTTCGGTCCGTATATCTTTGTCCGTATAAGGTTCTCACTACCTTATTTTCAAACACTCGTAATTTATGTTCATCTGCTAGCGTCGTACTCCAAGTTTAGCATTGCCATGTTCTATAGAAAAAGTTTAGAAAGTGTGGGTCTGTTGACCCAACTCAGGTCTCTACCAAGTATCGTTCTGTGCGTCTAGGCACAATGTACTGGGATATTGAATGTAGCTGGTGAAGAAAACAGACAAAAGTTTCAGAAAATAGGTTTAGTCTCATCCTGAAATATTGTTGACATTCTGTAGCGCCATTAACACTCACCGAACTGTATGATCGTTGCCTTTCTGCCAGCTGACCCATGTCAGCCTGTTTTCAGATGTAAAGTTGAACTGTCTTGTACTGCGGAGCGTATGAGCGTTCTTACTAGAAGATATTACTTAAGTCTCTTTTGTCCGCCGTTTGTCTCTACTCACATATTAAAACAGTTTCCCCTTTAGGGAAATGAGGAGCTTAGGAGACTACATGGGTCAGCATGTTTAGCTGATGCGCATGCAGTTTGAAGCACCTGTGTTTTTCAATCATATAACCCGGAAGAGTTTCTTGCGCTATAAACACAATTGAAAGTTACATTAAAAGCTGGTTACATAATTTATAACATTATATATAAGTTGTTATGTACTATTCTTCACGAGTCGGCTTCTTACGTCTTTGCATACTGTCTATGTATGTGTTTGTTAATAAAGCGTAAACAACATACGACTTGCGAAAGTTCGACCGAAGGTAGTTTTGCCATTAACACACATGCCGCTATAAATGATTACATCTGGTACTCGGTTCGACCGATATACTTTACAGTATGATGCGCAGACTCCAATGGACGGTAATATATTGAACAGATATTTTGATCCATATAATCGGTGGAGGGTTAATAATAGCGTTGTTTGCATGGGTGACAGGAATCATCTTGGTCTTGCAGCTGCTATTATCGCATGGTTTATCGCAATGCACTTCGTGTTAAAGTTATGTGATTCAGGAGCATTCTTCTTTTTCGTTACACTCTCCATAAAGACCTAAAATGAGGTTTTGCCCGTCAGACGTGCTATCAATGAAATCTGGGTATATATTTAAGTCATAAGCCATCCTCTGTCTTCTCGTATGATGTCGGCTACATTTAGTACTATCCTTAACCGTCCAGTAGGAGGGTCTGTTTAGATGTCTTTATATCACTGATACATGATTTTATAAGCTGTGTCCAATAAGCAGAGTACTTTTTCCTTCCAGAAACGTTTGAAACAATTATCGGATCCTTAAAATGTTCTTAAAGATGTATATGACAGCTATCCTTTTGACTAGATACAAGTGTGATATTTTAATTCATTCAAAATGTACTGGAATTCGTCACTGTTTTATATGTACTCACATAACATACAAATTGAATTCCTCTGTTTCTATTTTAGTCAAGCCACGAGTTCTCCAATCGGTTTAATTCTTAAGAAATCTCTGAAACCGTTTTCATGGTACTGTACGTCTGGTACCAAAAGATTAATCAGAATAAGAAAATACTACAATAAGAAGCCTAGCCCTTACCCTTTCTCCCCGCTCATCATGCCGTAAGTCCCATAAGATTTTCTCTCATTTCTAAAGTAACAACCATGTAAAAACACTTCTTGTGCTTTCATACAGTTTTAATAGTGAATTATTTTCCACAAATGAAACAATTTCTTTTTAAATCGAACGTTGCTTCTAAGGTCCTTAAAAAAGTTGAAGATGTTGAAAGATGAGATGGGTTATAGTTTTGCATGCACGCGCTGTGCATCCGAATAGTACCTTCTCTTTATAAATTTTCGTGCAGTGCATCTTTTATTTTCACACTAACTTCAATAATGTCCATAATTCTCTTTTCACGATTACAATTTCTCTTTCAATATATTTCCCAGTAAGAGCACAATAAATCAAAATCAATATGTTAAGTTTAATGCATTAATTCGGTTACGCAAATTTTCACAAGATGCTGAAAAAGTTTTTTTAAAAATGATAACGGATTACTACGCTCTGACAATAATAATAATAATAAATATACCCTACAACATTCAATTGAAAATACCACATCCTCAAAGGTAACTTTTACTAAAAACTGAAATTACCAACTAAAATATAATTTCCAAATAACAGAAATATGACTAACCTTAACGTAATAAATTCTATGAAGTACCATTTTCTCTTGTCGAGTGCAGAAGTAGCTTACAATTGATGTACCTATATTCTTTCTCTTTGTTTCACTACCCACATCACAATTTTGACGTGACATAAACTTGTTGCAAGCTTGTATGCTATCTGGGTTCGTAATATATCACATGAAAAGACCGTCAAGAAACACTACCAACTCATCACCTATTTACGTGCCGCTACACAGCAAAAACATATAGTCATAATTGTCGACAGTTCACAACTGCCTAATGTGGATAAGAAACAGAGAAGGAAAAGCATTGTTTGCGCGCTGTTGCGTGCCATTGCTACCTCAATACCTAATACAGTAATTGTTCAACCATATTAATATATACACCATTTTAAAGCTTATTAAACAGACAGCAATTTTTTTCTTTGGAACAGGATTTTGATATTGTGAGTTCAAAACAAGGTACACCGTAAGAAGAGTAAATAGTGGAAGCAAAATATCCTTATTTTGCGCTTTGGATCTGAATTACGGCAACACTACTAGCAATAGAGCAACACGAATGATAACCATTTTTGTAGCCTGTCATCTAGGAACTATAAAAAAAAAAGAACCATATGTTTATTGGTTACGGAGAAATAATACCATTTCTGAAAGTCTGTAAATTTGTAATTCGAGGAGGATTTGGGGAAAGGAAAAGGGGGAGGGGTGGGGATTTTCAGGAAATGCACCTTTAGTAATGATATAACAACACCAAAATTCAGCTTTGTCCTAATTATTGCCGATATCAAACCTTTATTTCCTGTGCTAAAGTAGATCCGATCTGTCTCGTTAACACCCAGACGAGGTATGTCATGACGATAAACAAAGGCATGTTAACACCCATACTGCAATCTTGCAGGCAGTATTCCCAAACAAAGTAATACATCTCTCTATGATCCAGCAGTAAGTAATTTTTTCATGAACTTGAGCGAAGTGATGACACACACATTCAAATTTGACAAACTCTCCAGCTACTATTATCCTTGCTGTAAAGAGAATGAAATGTAGTCGTTCTGAAGATATGTCTGCTTACGTTCTTAAGCATATAATAGACCTAATTATTTCTCCCCTATGTGATCTTATAAATGACTCTGTTATTCAAGGTAATTTTCCTAGTATATAAAAAAACACAATTATTGTCCCAATACATAAGAAAGATAATAAAAAGGATCCCAATAATTATCGCCCAATTGCCCTTACTCCTGTAATTTCTAAGGTATTTGAACATGTATTGCTGGAGCAATTGTGCGCCTACTTTAAAATGCATAAATTTCTTAATGACTGTCAGTATGGGTTCAGAGCAGGGTATGGAACGATAAACGCGGTAGAAAGGGTAGTTAGCGAAATCTACTCAAATATGGAACAAATAACTTCTGCTACTTTAGTCGACTTAAGTAAAGCTTTGGATACTCTTTCACATACTGTACTAATTAAAAAGTTATCTCTTTACAGAATAGAAGGGAAAGAACTAAATTTATTTCACTCATACCTTACTTATCGTAATCAGGTTGTAAAGATTAATAATAATATTTTGGGAACCATGATTATAAGTAGAGGTGTTCCACAGGGTTCTGTTTTGGGACCATTTTTATTTAAAATATATATGAATGATTTTCCTCAATCACTGTGCTCAAGACCTATATTATACGCAAATGATACCACAATGTTACTGGGTAATAAAGATTTAGCTATTTTAAATACTGAGATGGCAAAAGAATTTAATCAGGCTTGTTTATGGTTCAAACAAAATGATCTTAATTTGAACTTTGATAAAACAGAAATATTATTTTTGCCTTAAACCTCAATTCTTTGATATGTCATACTAAAAATTCTGTTAAGTTGTTGGGGATTCATCTGGATAATAGGTTGTCATGGAACACTCATATTGATAGTGTTATAAAGAAATTAGCAAAAATCCTATATTTACTAAGAAGATTAAAATATTCTTTGTCCATGGAATACCTGATAATGACATACCATGCGCTTATTCAATCTCACATAAATTATGGTATATTATTTTGAGGAAGCGCTCTTAATGCTAGGAGGGTGTTTTTTATGGCAGAAGAAGGCAATTCGTATAATTTTTAATTTAACTAGACGTGAATCATGTAAAGGATATTTTAAGCGTTTTAAAATTTTAACTGTTCCAAGCAACTTTATTTTTCAGTCAATATATATTAAAACACATCTGAATGAATTTGATGTAGGTTCGAATGTTAATTCCCATAATACTAGGAATAAGCATATGCTTATAAAACCTAGAGTGAGACTTGAGAAATTAAAAAAGTCATATGTAACTCAAGGCATAAGATTTTATAATCTCTTACCTAATGAAATAAAATGCCCCACTTTTTTAAAAATTTTAACATGAAGTGAAGAATTTACTAATACAAAGTGAAGGATACACTCTTGAGGAAATTCGAAGTTTCATTTTAGGTCGAAGCTGAAATTTGTTGGTTTGTAAGTTGATTATTTAATTTTAAAACTTTTGTTAGTTTCATTTGATTTTTATTAAATACATGTTATTTTCCTATTTTATTTTTTAATCGTTATTATATATGTTAAGATGACACCAAATGTAAACATCTTTTGTGATGTACTACACTTGAATTGTATATTCTATTTTAATCGTGAGCAAATTTGCTGGACTGCATGTTAGTAATTTTATAAATCTTGTTTTAGCTTCTCTTTGATTATGAATTATAAGGGCACTAAATACGGTATGATGATATAAAATGAATTGTTATGAATCATTGTATTAGACTTGTAATGACATCTTTATGCAGCAGCTGCTGCCCTATGATATATTCTGTAAAATAAATAAATAAATAAATTGGTATCAAGATGTTAGCCTGATAATAAATGAAATTCATCTTGGGATTTTGTTGACAATGTGTATTTTGAACTTCCGATTGTAACAGAAGCCACCAATAAAACTAAATCCCTTGCCAAAACTTATCCTACACTCATGCTCCCATCTCTGGAAGTCTTTACCGCCATATTGGCTGTAGAAAAATGAACGTAGCCTGTTACAGTCAAGTGTGCTAACGTATTTCCACCTGTCGACCTAGATGGTGTTCATTAAACATTTGGCGATAGGTGCGATGCTCTGCAGTTTTTGGCAGATAAGTTCTTGAACGCGACCATTTCGACTCATCCCTAACCCCTGACCACGATGATTTATAGTGTATTGTCCTTTGTGATGTTTCCAAGCAGTTTGTAACACTTCTCTATGAACCTGGGTTCTCCCCTGTAACCATATCCTGCACCTTCCGGATAGTAGCTGGTGTAGGTTTGCCAAATTCGGTGACTGAAAAAAACGGAATAGAATATATATTTTACAAGAGCTGAGGAAAGGGACGTATTTTGGTGATTCCCTCAATTCGGATAAACGTTGGTAAACTTTATTTTGTATGGGCCATTTTAGTATTTTCTGACCTCGACCCGTCACGATTAAATGAATGCAATGTTTATTAAAATCCACAAACAATCGTGCCCCACGCGGGATATGAACCCGCAACGTTGGAGACATTGGTCCAACACCTCAGAACGCACAAGTACCTCCATTACTCTCCCTATCCAATTCAGAGTTTTATGCAGAATTAGTAAAATTGTAGGCGTCATTCGATATACATTTCATACTTAGGCACATCTAGGGCCCTCCCGGAATCACAGAACAGAACTTTAATTTTAGAGATAGGTGTGCTCACTAGTGCTCAAAAAGCTTTCCAAGTCTTTATTTGACAGTTTTTGACAAATGGTATTTTTTCTTTCGATTCTGGCGTTCGATAAATTGTTTTACTTGTAAGGAACGTAAAAACAAATATTTCCTGAAATTTTATCGCAAAAATATTAATTAATAAGGAAACTAGAAAGAAAAAACTAAATATTGAGAAATTGTCAAAAACTATTTGGCAACATAGGGAAATTCACAGGTATATTTAGAGCAAAAGAAGGGATTTTCTCTCTCGCCGTAACAGTCCATATCTAAAACTGAAAATAGAGAAGTGTTCACTCAAGTGAAACAATACGCAAACAAAAATAACATACATAATGCATGTGCCGTATAATCATGTGACAGAAGCTATTATCTTCCCCGAAAAGGAGCGAAAAGGACATAAAATCTCGTTTAACTTTCGAAGTGAAGATTTTTAATCAAAGATTCAGAAGATATATTTATCGTAACGCCCTCGTGGCGTAGTGGCTGTGGACGTTTGTAATGAAAGGTCCTGAATTCGAATCTCAACCCATCCCTATTAATATATACAGGGTGTTCCGTAATTCCTATGACAGCGTTTGGGAGTTGAAAGTAGACATCAAAAGAAACAAAAAACTATATGGATACAAATCGCAAAGCGGCGTCCTTTACGAGTTATGGGCGTGGGAAATTTGGCGGCACGGAACTTTGAGACGCTATAGCACAAAGACGAATGGCCGTGACACAGGCGGCGTGGAATTTCATAAAGGAAGTCATACGTGTTGTATCCAAAAATATCAAAGTCAAAACTCCAGAACAATTGCGCAAGGGATTCCCGCTTATGTTTACAAATAAAGATCGGTGAAAATGAGCTGGAAAGGAAAGAGTATGTAATATTAAAGTAGAATTCGTCTGTGCTACTTCGATAGTGTAAATAGAATCAAAGATATGAAGAATTGTGGAGTTGCGATGAGTGGTTGCATAACTACTAGTAAACAAGTTGCAAGTGTATAACGTTTTCGAAATGTCACATGGAAGATAGTTGGTTTGCTGAGGGTTCTAAGTACATGTGAAACACGCAAAAGCATAACAAAACGTAGTCTTATTATTGATCTGCGTGTGTAACAAATTATACTAGTAGTATTAAGCCGAGAATCATTGTGCAAAATGTGACTGGACTCTATTCATGTTACATAATAATCAGAGTTTGTTACCAAACCACCCTGGGTTGCTCGGAAAACAACTGGCATCCATTCAAACCATGCAGCTAAACTCCTGGCTTTCTGCAACTTTACTGGGTGTACTTGAAACACATTTACAGTAGACTGTCCTAACTAAGTACATACTATAGAAAAAAGTCGCACATATCATTCAAGACAGGCATGTGGTGTTTGTGTTTGCGATGTACTCTATCTGCATTAACAGAGAACGTCATTCAGTGACATACAAAAAGAATGAAGCACTTTGTGTGTCTGCCTGCCACGCGGTATGTGTGTCCTGCCACGCGGTATGTGTGTCCTGCCACGCGGTCCGAACCCTACTGCGACCGAACATCGTGACGGAAAATTTCACTGGTGTAGGTCATTCTCACCAGACAAATGCTGAGATACCTTTTGTAAGGCCAGGGCCGTTGCTTTCCAAATCGTGGGCCCTTATCTATCCCGACCGGAGCTTCAGATACGTAATGGCCATAAATAACAAATACAGTAGTATGTAGTTTCGAAGTGTGTTTCTGGTTCCGAGAGTGTGCGTAGGGTACGACCGAACGTAATTGTTAAATCCCGAGTTCAAAGAACGAATGAAGAGGGCCAAGACAGAAGGCGGTTTTGTACAGTTTTGAAACGAATGTCGAAGCTTGAGATATGCCACTCATTGTTGCACGTGTTCCCTGTGGATGAGTGGTAACGCTCGCTTCCGTTTAACAAAGGGGTCCCGGGTTGGATTCCCGGTGGGGACACATGTGGGTCGGAACCCACGTAAAGCTGTAGGTCCCGTCCTTAGAAGCTCTTTAGCTCGTTTAGGACGTTAATAACAATTCACGCACGCACGCATTGTGTCACATGTGCAGATCGTGGAAGACATTAATATGAATGCATGAAGTATTGGACTGTTTCTATTTATGAATGCTTGTCGACCGGAAACAA
This sequence comes from Lepisma saccharinum, assembly GCA_022664845.1. NCBI lineage: Eukaryota > Metazoa > Arthropoda > Insecta > Zygentoma > Lepismatidae > Lepisma > Lepisma saccharinum. The sequence goes on from JAGDQP010018659.1 coordinate 16,869, forward strand.
CATGATGGCACAATGAAGACTGAACCATACGAGCCTTATCATTCAAGGTTGTCACAAGACACGCAGTAATCAGCACCAGCTGAGCCAAAAACACAATTTGCCATTTTTCTTGTTGATTGTGGAATGTGTGTGTGTTCGACGTAACATTATCGAGAAAAGAAGCAGACAATACAACACTTTTGTGCATTGCAGGAAGAAAAGTAAATTTGCAGGAATAACGTGTATAATAAACAGTTCGTACCGGTTTTACCTTCCGAGTGCTTCACATGTCCAATCCTGGTTCTGACTTCGTATCCCATTTTGCTAGAATGTTTATCTATCAACAAGCGCAGCAAATTGGTTCAACAAAAACAAGCATTTTTACATGGCTTTCCAACTGGCGTGTATGACGTTCACGCTGCGAGCCCCTGCACATAGCTTGACGTACACCTATCAGTACAATCTTCTCCACTGTACAACAGTTCGCTTTGTGATCGAGGCCAGAGAACAGTCTCTCGTGATCTGATTGTGCAGTTTAATGCAATGGCCGAGTTCACGTTTAATGAGTATGCAGAAATGCTATTAATTTATGGCGAAGCTCATCGTCATGGAAGGCGTGCGCTTCTTTACGCCGAGCGCTTTCCAAATCGTCGAGTACCGTCACGCTTAGGGAGAGAGGTACCTTCACCGTCAACATAATCGACTCCGAGACACGTACGATCCCCGCAGTTTGAAGAGGATGTGCTTCGACGAGTGGAACGGGATCTTTCGACGAGCACCCGACGCATGGCACGTGACTTGAGGGGAAGCAGTACCACTGTTTGGAGGGTTCTCCACCAAGAACACTTGCACCCATACCATATTGCGCGAGTTCCAAGTCTTGGTCCAGCCGATTTTGCGCCACGTGTAGACTTCTGTCAGTGCATACTTCAGCGCTGTGCAGAGGATCCTGCATTTCTTCAACTGATACTCTACACTGACGAGGCGACCTTCACTAGGGATGGTGTGTTTAACTGTCATAATAGCCACATATGGGCAGTCGAAAATCCTCATGGTGTTCGAGAGCGCGCATTTCAGGAACGTATGGGCAGGCATCATAAATGGACGATTAATTGGACCATATCTTCTCCCAGCACGTCTCACCGGTGCCAACTATTTAATATTTTTACAGGAGATACTGCCGGAGTTACTGCAAGACATTCCTCTTGGAATCCGACAGCACATGTGGTGTCAACACGACGGTGTGCCTCCCCACTTCACACGGGCTGTCCTAGATCATTTAAACACTTCCTTTGGACAACATTGGATTGGCCGTGGTGGTCCAAGAGCATGGCTACCACGTTCGCCTGACCTGACGCCACTGGATTTCTTTGCATGGGGTCACATGAAGACGTTGGTGTATGAGACCCCGGTAGAGTCGGAGGAAGATCTCGTGGCACACATTGCAGCTGCGGCTGAGGAAATCCGAGACATGCCAGCCGTTTTCGATCACGTGTATGCGAACATACGTCGTCGGTGCGAGGTATGCATCGCTGTTCGTGGGCGTTCCTTCCAGCAGCTCTTGTAGTGCATGTCGCTTCATGCAATGGACTAACCACATGCGTCAGTTGAAACGTCACAATGAGTACTCTTCGGTTCGAACTTGGTAAGTGGTACGTACTTATCTAGTGACCAGTGTTTCCTTTGTGAGTGTTCAGAGTGTCTTGTATTGCAAACATACTTGTTTTGTACCTTTGTCGCACGGACCCTTAATGTCCGCCGCAGGTTCTCGCAGTGGTGATTGCTTGTGCAAAGAGGACAAGATTGAGTGGTACTGTTCGTTTCCCAATTCTGTTGCCCTTTCTATTCGAATGCGTCCTGATCTGCATACTATTTGGTTAGTTCATAGCTTCAGCATACGTTTCTAGGACTCACGAACACACGGTGAAAAGTCCTTCAGACCTCCTTACTTCCCTTCACCTATCAATGCAGTTCTGTGGTAGTGCAAACATTGAAACAACGTATGTCATTTCCACTGTAGGGTACAGAAGGTAACAGGACAATCTACGAGTTGTAGACGACAAGTTAGACGACAAAGTAATACAGACAGTAGAACATACAATTTTGTGGGTTCAGTAACAACGTTTTACCAAAATGACTCCGTACGTGTGTGTGGTAATACAAATGGAGAGTGCAACGTTGTATGAATTGATAACACATTAATCTACCCTTCAATACACGAATATTTCTGGTATGGTTGAAACTTATTTACTGGTAGTTATGCAACCACTCATCGTAAACCCACAATTTTCCATATCTTTGATTCTGTTTGCACTATCGAAGTGGCACAGACGAATTCTACTTTAATATTACATACTCATTCTTTTCCAGCTCATTTTCACCGATCTTTATTTGCAAACATAAGCGGGAATCCCTCACTTCCTTTGGGGAATTCCTTGTTCAATCGTTCTGGAGTTTTGATTTTGATATTTTTGATACAACGCATATGACTTCCTTTATGAAATTCCACGCCGCCTGTGTCACGGCCATTCGTCTTTTTGCTATAGCGTCTCAAAGTTCCGTGCCGCCAAATTTCCCACGCCCATAACTCGTAAAGGACGCCGCTTTGCGATTTGTGTCCATATAGTTTTTTGTTTCTTTTGATGTCTACTTTCAACTCCCAAACGCTGTCATAGGAATTACGGAACACCCTATATATATATATATATATATATATATATATATATATATATATATA